>JBDJHY010142867.1:0-13138 GCA_039654485.1 Withania somnifera | reverse complement strand
ATGTGTATTCAATACCAGCAACTGAATAGAGTGATGATTAAGAACAAATATCCCCTCCCTAGAATTGATGATTTATTTGATCAGCTACAGGGTGCCAAGTTTTTCTCAAAGATTCATTTGAGGTTGGGTTATCACAAACTGAGATGACAAAGAAAGATATACCCAAGGAAAAATTTCGAACACGATATGTCATTTTGGATTTCTAATTATGTCGTTTGGGCTACAAATACATTGAAAAGTTTTATAGATTTTGTGAATAGGGTGTTCAAGCTATCTTGGATGTGTTCGTAATAGTGTTTATAAATGATATTTTGGTCTATTGAAGATCAAAAGAGGACCACACATATCACTTGATGTGGGTGGTGAATGTCTTCGTGATCGTAAACTGTATGTTAAGTTCTCTAAATATGAGTTATGGTTAGAGTCAGTGGCATTCTTAGGCTCATTGTATCAGTTAAAGGTATAAAGGTTGATTATCATAAGATAAAGGATATGAAAGATTTTCAAAGACCAACAACACTCACGGAGGTTTGTAATTTCCTAGGTTTTGCAGGTTATTATAGGAGGTTCATTGAAGGATTTTCTTTCATTTATGCCCCCTTGATTAAGTTAACACACAAGGCAACCAAGTTTTAGTGGAATGATGTGTGTGATAGAAGCTTCCAAGAGTTTAAAACTAGGTTAAGTTCCACATCGGTAATGGTACTTACAGAAGACACAAAGGGATACATAGTGTATTTTGATACTTTGGGAGTTGGACTAGGATGTGTACTAATGCAGCATGGTAGGTAATAGCCTATGCTTTAAGATAGTTGTAGCCACAAGAAAATTTTTTTCCAACACATCATCTTGAACTAGCAGCAATTGCATTTTCTTTAAATATATGGTGCCACTATTTGTATGGGGTTCACGTTGACATATTTATTGACCACCAGATTTTGCGATATATCTTTATTCAAAAAGACCTAAATTTGAGACAGAGAAGATGGCTTGAGCTAATAAAAGACTTTGATGTTGATATCTTGTAACATCTAGGAAAAGCAAAGTGGTAGCTGATTCATTGAGTCATATGACCACAATGAGTACTATGAGAAGTGTGTGGAAAGATAAGGGATAACTAAGGATCTATGTCAACTAGCTCGCGTGGGGGTTCTTATTCTTGAAATTCCAAAAGAAGGGATTGTTTTACATAATATGGCAGAATCTTCATTAGTAGTTGAGGTGAAAGAGAAGTGGTACAAAGATCTTGTTCTACGATAAGGTAAGGAGAAGTTTGGTTAAGGTAGAATAGAGGCATTTGATCTTACAAAAAATGGGGGTACTCTTGTGTAAAAAAACATTATGTGTACCCAATATTAGTGGGTTAAGAAAGAGGATAATGATGAAGGCACATCATTCAATATATTCCGTTCATCTGAGATCAACTAAAATGTACCATGACTTGAAGGAAGTGTATTGGTGGGAAAACATTAGAAGAACATTGCAGAATTTATGGCACAATGTACAAACTACCAACATTAAAGTAGAGCATCAAAATCCAAAAGGTTATATCCAGCGAATAAAGCTTCCAACATGGAAGTGGAACATGATCAATATGGATTTTATTTCAAATTTGACTCTCTCATTTCGTAAGTTTGACTCCATATGGGTAATAGTTGATAGTCTCACCATGTCATCATATTTCTTGCTAGTTAAAACTGACTACATAGTTGAAGATTATGCAAGGTTATATATTAATGAGATAGTTCAGCAACACAGAGTCCCAATATTTATTATATTTACTAGAGGAGCTTAATTCATTTCAAAGTTTTGGAAGTCATTCCGAAGGAGTTTGGGGATACAAGTGAATCTAAATACATCCTTCCACCCCCAAATGGATGGTCAAGCAAAATGTACAATTCAAACATTAAAGATATACTACGAGATTGTGTGTTGGACTTTAAGAGTAGTTGGGATGATCATCTGCCGCTCATTGAGTTTGAATAGAACAAATAGTTACCATTCAAGTATCAAAATGACACCCTATGAAGATTTATATTAGGAGAAAGTGTAGGACGCCAATTAGATGGTTTGTAGGACGCCAATTAGATGGTTTGAAGTGGGTGAAACAACCTTTCTCGGGCCAGATCTTGATCAACAAGCTATGGAAAAAGTTAAGGTGATACAAGAATGGATAGAAACATCCCAAATCCGGCATAAGTCATATGAAAATGTTAGTAGAAGGTGGATAGAGTTTACTAAAAGATATTGGGTACTCTTGAAGGTGTCACCAATGGAAGGGGTAATGAGATTTGGTAAAAAGTGGAAATTGAGCCCACACTACATAGGACCATATAAAATTATTAGACGGTTTTCCCAAGTTGAATATGAATTAGAGTTACCCAAGAAATTTTGATAGTTCATCCAGTATTTCATGTGTCAATACTTCGGAGATGCATCAGTGACCCATCTCGTATCACTCCTATTGAAGATATAAAAGTTACAATCTCGTATCACTCTCATTGAAGATATAGAAGTTACAGAGATATCACCTATGAAGACTAACAAGTTAAGAAATGAAAAAGTATCTTTAGTAAAAGTTCTTTGGAGGAACCAACAAAGGGAGGATGTCACATTGGAAGCTGAAGAAGCTATAAACACTAAATACCGTCATGTATTTGAACCCGGAGATAAAGTTTAAGATGCTGAAACAGAGCATTAACATGTACGCACAAATGGGTATGTATTTTGTATTTAATAGTTAGGTTAAACATAATATTAAAATTTCTTAGGCTAGCTAATTATCCTAACATTCGAGGATGAATGTTCCTAAGGGGGGGGGGAGGATGTACCACCTTGTATTCCGCATATACTAGTCCTACTTATATGGGATGTGATATGGAATTTTGAGATGGGTAATGGACTCAATTTTTTATACAATGAGTGATGATCAAGTACATTTGAGGGGACTACCATATATATTAATTCGACATGATCAAGTTAACATCAATCTTGAAAGTATTTAAACTTGAAATTGGAAGGAGACATTCAAGCGTAAAATTTAAAGTGACCAAGTGTAAATGGGTTTTAAGTTAAACTAAGGAGATTACGATCTAAAAATGGATTATTAGGTTGAGGTGCTTGCTTGAATTAATCAAGCTAACAGGTGAGGCACCTACTTGATTAACTTATATGGGCTATGTAAGTATGTAATGGATCAGATTTAGGCCCATATTAATAAACTTTCTTGGCCCCAAAACTAAGTAAAATGAAAGGATAAAGGAGTGGGCATCCCAACACCCAAAAATATATCCCAAGAGACCAATAGCTAAAGGCCCATTTTCATCATAAATAAGTAAGTAGGAGCATCATCTACTTTGACCCTTGTGAGAAGCTTGGGTTCCTTAAGTAGGTGCGTCACCTACTTGGCACAAGTTGTCCAATTTTGGTCCCAAATGAACCAAAACAATCAGAAAAAATAGGTCCTTTATAATCCCAAGTTGCTAGCTATTTCCTACACTTTTAAGACTTGATAAAAATAAGATTTTATCTTGACATTCTCTCTTTATAGGATTAGAAAAACATACACAAAGTTCCCTAGGGTTCTTGAATAAACCCTAGACCTACAAGGTAAGGTAAGTGAAACTACTAATGGTTTTAGCTTGATTCTCTCATGGAAAACTAGGAGAACATGTTATTAATGCTCAATTAAATTTAGAGGCAGAATATTCCCCTAAGATAGTTGCTCACTTTTCTTGGCTATTGAGAGGCTTTTATCTTCTTCTTTTTTTGTGTAAAGGGAAGCTCAAATTCATGAAGAACTAAAGTTAAAAATAACAAGTTATAGGAATTGACGTAAGGTGGATGACCTATCTCTGTTTTCCGTAAGCACGAATTTAAGTATGATAACTTAGATGTATTGCAATGAGAACTCATGGGATGATTATTGCAAACCATGGTTTTATGTTTCTTATTATGCGCTAGACATTTGGGACTATTCTAAGGACTGATTTATATGTACATGTTGAGGATGGATAGATCAACCTAATAAAGGAGAGACCAGTAATTGGTATTGATGTATAAAAGGTGGGTGTTGCGATACACCGCCTAATTGAATGTTGTATGATCATATTGCTCGCCCTTTTTATGGACTGTTTTTTTTACCTTTTATGAAGCCAGTGACATTTCCAAGGATCATAGATGAACCTAGTGTTGTACAAATGTTATTAGAGGAGAAAAGGTTGAAAGGACACCCTTAAATTGGCATATTATGGGCGTACTGCCCGACCACTATATTAGTGGGTTTGGACTGCCTAAACACATTTAATAGCTACTGATACTAGTTTTACCACTTCCTTTATTGTAGACAAGTAATTCAAAAGGTAGAAGGTTAAGGCTGTAATATCAAAATTAGACGGAAAGGTATGTAAGGCTATTTGATTTCCTACTTGTTGGCATGAAATCTATTTTTCATTGCAAAGTAATATTTCTAGTTACTCTCCCTTGAAAATAATACATTGTGGCATCCTACAAACTCTAGCATGTCTAATGACCTTTTTCTTACTCCCTAATGTGTTTAAATACTCCAGTTTGTGTTTATTATTTAGTTTGTTTATGTACTTTAGATACCAAACTGCATAAGTTCTCCTTTATGGTTTATAAGGTCCATGTGTTATTTTATCACCTAAGAATTTCACTAATTGTGTAAAATACTCCCTACATCATTGTTAATACATTACATGACTATTCACATGTCACTAGTTAGATCTATAGTTAGAAAGCTTAACAATTCCATGACCACCAAAACAACAATCTCAAATCTTAATAAAAGATATAAACTGAATTTGTCTATTTATAGGTGGTATCCCAGGGGATGAAGAATCCCCTAGCATGGATCGATCCCAGTATTACGGATAGTACTCAGGGGTTAAAGGAACACCTAGAATGGGTCGATCCCAATTTGTATATTTATGAGGACCGTATCCTAAGGTCTAAAATGCCTAGTATGGGTCCTCCTCTTATACTACTAATCAGCTAGTCATTTATATCACATATTGTACAAAGATTATAAAGTAAACAAATGGTAAAGTAAAAAAAAAGTAATGTAATGTACATGATTTCACAAGTGAGAGTAAAGGTGGTCTTTATCCTTATCTATACATTTGTACTATATTCTATTTGAGCTCTTATTATCCTACATGTATTTCTCTTATGCCTTATATTTTAGTACATTTTTTTGTACTGATGTCCCTCCTAGGGGACCTGCTTTTCATGCTGTAGGTACAAGATCTAGTATGCCTCCCTAGTAGGAGCACAGGATACTCAGTAGCTATTGGTGAGCTCCAGATTGATTTTGGGCTTTTCTAGTCTATAACATATGTTTTGGTATTTTATAATAGTTATGGGTAAGGTAGGGGCTTGTCCCGACCTTAAACAAGTATTGTGTATTGTTTAGAGGCTTTGTAGACTATGTAAAATAAAGTGTGGTCGTGTCTCATGTAATAGACATTGTGACACTAACGACCAAGTCATATGTATTTTCTTTTATCTTGACAATATAGTTTATTTTGAAGGAGGCCTAATATTATCATGGAAACACCTTTAAATGTTCATAAACTAAAATATGGGTATCATTCTTGTTTCTAAACTGAGTTTCCTACGTAAAATGGGTATCATTAGGTTTGACTCCTGGACCTCTATTTTTCTTGTTTTGAGATGCTTTTGACATTTTGTGGTGGTTCAGGGTATTCAACATGCTTTTCAAGGTTTTGTGTCAATGTCCAAGTATAAAAGGTTTCCCTACTTTCTAGATTGAGCTTATATTGAGTACTTCTTGGGGTCTATCTAGTTTGTGGACTGGATGAGTTGTCGAAATGCCTTACCTTCTATTTTTTGCACTCATTTATCCTTTTTGGGGCATGTACGGGGGCCGTAGTTGGATGTAGACTATGATTAGTGGGCTCGACCTTCTAGAGTAGCTGTGTGTCTATTCTATTTGTTTTGGGATAGTGGTAGCTATTCACGGTTAGAGGTGTGCTAAGATGGTGGCTTCTGGCCTTTCCTAGATTTCGAGCGCGTCTTCTATTTTCCTTTATTGTTTTTGCATGCTTGTATACCATAGAGGGGTTGAATAGAGGGGGCCCATGGTATAGCTAACTACTTGGGAGGGTTAATGGTTATAATTAAAAGGTGATTTATGAACAAAATTTAGACGCAGGTTTTCATGACTTGGTTTCCCGACCACGAGATGATACGAGCTATTTTTGTAAAGATATAACTGGAACTTGGTTTTTATATACTATGTAAACTAGAGAGCTATTATCTAGGAATAGAGGAGGCTCTTGTAGCTATGTTTCGAGGATGAACCTACCATTATAGGAGGGGCCCTAAGTGTGTATCCATAGCAGACATTCTAGTGGGATGTAGTTCCTAGCTTATGATTTTGAGGCAGGACCTATAGAGCGACGAATCCTAGAGGGAGGGTCCTGGAATTGTGGTTGTGGGTGGAACCCCAGGGATGCTAGTTTGAATGCATTAGTTTAGTTCTACGCCCTTGCATTCATCCTCTTATCACTTATTTGTACCTTGCAGGATGACGAGGGTGATCACACTTGATCTTGTTTCCCTTTTGTGCCTACTATTGGGATGGGGCATCAAGTAGTTTATTTTTGTTTCTTTTTTGTATGTATCCAATGGTGGAATGGGGCATTACTTGGATTTTTAACTATTATTTTCTTTTCCTTTATGCTTATGCGTATTTTCCCCCTATTTTCCCCTTTTAATTATCAGTTGAGTTGAGCTGAATGCCAAGTAAGTTCCTGAGGACTTGTGACTTGAGCTAGGGGTACTAGTTGCTCGTCGGTGAGGCTGAGTATTTAGACGTGTGTTAGTTACTGTCACTCATTTTGCTTATGGACATGCCTTAACTTTTATACTGTTTTACTTACTTTTTTCTGAACTATTTTAATTACTCGCTTATCTTTCTTGTATTTGATTAAGCCCCAGTTGGCCGATGATGACTATTAGATGCCCTGTGTTGTTGGTGCTCGTGTTATCATATGTATCATTTTCGTGGTGAAGATATTAGCACAGGTCATTATAGGAGATGGGATTTTACAGAGTAGCTGTGCTAGTGGACTTCAGAGATCATAATGAGCTCCCAAGATCTGGGCTAAACTTGTTCTCCAATTGTGTTGAGATTCTTCCTTATCTTGTTCAGGGAAGTTTGGTCTTGTATTTTACCTCATGTTGGAGCATTGTATATGTTATTTTTAGTTATTCTGATGTAGTTGGATCCTTCTTGTCACAGTCACCAGTTCTGGTAGGTCTTATATATATGTGTTTTGCTGTACATCCTTTTATTCTTACTTTTTCTGCTTATATTATTGTTGGTTTAGGTGGTATCAGCCCATTGATTGTTACTCCGAGTTGAGGAACCATAGGTGCCATCACGTTCTAAGATTTAGGTCGTGACACTTTCTATGAAAATATGCAATAGTTCTCTCAAAATAATCTCAAGTCATCAATATGTATCAAGTAATCTCAAATCAATAACCAGGGAGATGATCAAATCAACGTCAAATCAATGCAAATGCAATGCAATATACAATTAATTGTGATTCATGTCTACCCTATATTTCTCGATGCATCCCTGAAAGAAATCTCAAGACATTATATATCAATACCTGGTAGAAACCTCGGGTTATTTTTGTACATCAATACCTAGAACTATTATATATGCATATACAAATGCAAGCATGAAGAGTGGTAACAAATTAGGTTACAATAAGGAAATCAATTCATTACGAAGGTAAAAAATCACCAAGTCATTATTTCAATCTAGCCTCCATAGGGATTCATAACGTAATTTACTTAAAAAAATGAGTTATCATATGACAAAATTGTTTTAGCATAGTTTTATCCCAACAATTCAAGCCTAATCAATAATATCAATAACCCCTAAAATTACAATTATTAATTCTCAAATCAATAATATCAACCTTTTCTATCTCAATTTTGCCTCAACGGTCTTCACAATTTTGACTATAAATGTATCAATAAGTCACCACTAGCAATGACAACAACAAGTACATAATTAAACCCTAATTTCTACTTCAAGATATCATTTTTAATTAGCTTACTCAAATCAAGAAACTTACATTTCAATTCAAGTATAAAATTCAATAATGTTCTCAAGAAGTTACAAAATCACTACTTACTCATTTTAGGCACAACATGCTCAAACTAAATCAAGGTATCTTAACTAACTCAAGAGAGGAATCAAACTCATGAATCACGAAATCACATGATCATTAATTTCTTATGTTAGACCCAACATAATTAATGTCCACAACCCCAATGTAATGATATTCTCTAACTACACACAACCTAGCAAACAACCACTAATACTTTATCAAGAGACCAAGGAACCTCAACTTACCTCAGATTTGAAGAACAAGATGATAAGTCAGTCAAGAGATTTTCCTTTTCGAATTTCCTCAAAATGAGCATAATCTACTCAAAACACATTATAAATAAGAAAATATAACCATCAACCATATTGAAATATTTCAAAGATATTTCCAAAAATTTCATCCGAGCCCACAAGGGTAAAATCATAATTTTATTTTAAAAACATGTTACTTATAACTTAGGAAATATAAATATCAAGTTTTATCAAAACCCAGTCCATTTTGTAATCTAAAATTCCAGTTTCCATTTTTGAGTTCATTAGAAATTTCACCATTTTTAGCATTAATATTCATGATTTCAAGGACAAAATTGTGACATAATAAATGAAATAGTGTTAAAAATAGTTACCTAATGATTGAAGTTGAAACACCATTTTTAATATTTCCTAAGTTGAAGAAAATCACCCAAGTTGAGAAACATGAGAAGTTCATAAAGGAAAGACCAAAAAATTCACTCTTACACCACCAAATGCCAATTTATCGGCACTGCCTATTTACCGGCACTACAATAGATGATTTATTGGCAATTCTAATTTATCGAAGAAATTAGCAAATTTATTAGTGTTATAGTAGCCGATTTATCGGCCACAACAGAACAACAACAAAATATGTCACAAAAAGAGGCATAACTTCTTCATAAAAACTCAAAATATGATGATTCTTTTGCATTGAGTCTAAAATATTGATACGAATCTAATTTACCATCAACCAAAAATATTATTATATATTTATGGTTCTAATAGAAACTAATGATAAATAAACTTTAAACTCCGACAAAGAACCCAAAACTTAATTGAGACCTCCGGACAAATTTAAATATGTAAATAGGCTAAATTTGACGTTCTGAATCCAACAGAAGCATCAGATCTAATATTAGGACACACTTAGTTTAGATATTGATCAAAGTGAACCATTCCTTTTAAAAACTTATATTTATCCCGTCAAGCCACCAAAAATCACCATAAATGGGTTAGACCAGGAAAGATAGGTCCTATTAGACCAAAACTGACATTCTGGAGCTGATAAAGCTAACGAACTCCCGGTTTAAGGTTTCAAACCCCAAGTGACTCCTAGAGTTCCAAAATTTCCAAAAAACTTACTCAAAATTTATTTTATTACCAAACCAACCGTGGAATCAAATTTAGTTTTGCATAATGTAACTAAAGGAATGGAAATGGTCAAACTACACAAAAATCAGAATAATAACCTTGAGAGTCATTACATGGACCATGAAAATTGTTCGACGGTCCACCAATTCAAGATGAAGGACCATAAAATGGTCTGTCATTTTGGTTTTGTGAAACTTTTAAGCCCTTTTCAAGGAACATTTTGACAGAACAGTTGATGTACCATTAAATCATTGATCGAACATATCCAAGTGAATTTTAATTTATTTTCCTTAGGAAATTTTGGAATTTTCCCACCTTTTAATTGGATAATCTGATATGAACATGGAAAACACCAAACCTGCGACCCGAGTGATGTAAGTTATGGACAACATGAAGGCATCAAAGGAGACTCAAAGATGCATAATCTTGTGCCGAGGAAGGCAGTCTCAAGTTTGGAAGATAGCTTAGGAAGGATGGAAGAATTTGAGGGTTTGAGTTGAAGCGACACAAACTTGAGAGTTCAATGTGACTGCTTCAAGACTTGAAGGATTCTTTGTCATATTGAGTCACTTTTGGGCTCAATTGTATTTATTCAATAATTAGACTACTATAAATAGGTAGTCTTGTGTTATGTTTAGGGAGACTTTAATGAAATTGATATTGAACTCTTTGAAAGCGTAGCCATAGCTTAGCGTAACATAGTATAATTTAGTGTAATTTTAGAATGCAATGGTGGGTGGATTCCCTTAGTTGCAACGATAACTTCTTTTTACATCAATCGAAGGATTTTTCATTTTGTGGAATCAATTTGGTTTTAAGTAGATTTCTATAGAGATTTATCGTCAACTTTTTGGTTCAATTTAAAGTTAACGGTAACCAGTCCCATGTTGTTCATAAACTAGGGGTTAATTGTAAGTTTCGCATATCCTTTTATTTTTATTTTTTTCTCCCTCGTACCTCGTTCACCTCATATATTGATTCACATCATTTGGTATCAGAACTTAGGATAGTAATTCATTCCATCGAATCACATTCCTTAGTTTATAAACAAAAAAATTCAAATTTGGTATCAGAGCTTAGCTTAGTAATTCGTTCCATCGAATTACAGTCCTTAGTTCATAAACAAAAAAATTTTTTAAAAAAAATAAAGGGAAAATTTGAAGTTATTGGAAAAGTTTCCAGAAATTTTGAGTTTTTGTTTGAATTTTGTGTTCTCAGTGTGTTAGTCTTGCTTCCCTAGTGTTTAGAGTCAAGTTTCGGCGATTTGGAGTAATTCCGAGGTGTTCACCATTATTGACGATTGAAGGAGAAGAATTAGGGTTCGTAGGATTAAAATTTCGGGCGTGTTTTTATGTGTAGGAAATAGTGGGGGTTTGTTACCCATAATAAAAGGAACACGTAGCTGAAATTTGAGGGGGAACAGAGTTTGTTTGACGGTGGTTGAGTATTGAAAGGTTCTAACCGTTCTTGAGTGTTCTTCATATTCTTAAGTGAAGAAGGTTGAGAACTAGGGTCTTTGATCCATCATCCTTGATTTAAAGTGGACATTTGGGGTTAAAAGGTTAATAATCTTCTTTCCCTAGTCGTTAGGAACCTAGGTGTCAAGTTTCATTCAATTCTGGGTTGATTCGGAAAACTTGAAATTTTGGTATTCTTGGTGAGTTTCATATTTTGATCTTGGAAAATTTTCAATTTTTTGGTGTTTTTTAATCCATATTAAGTGTGTTTTGAGTTTTAAAAGGTGTTAGTACATGTGAAATTACCATTGGGGTAGGTACAAGTTGATATTTACAAAAGGGGATCCAAAAGGCTAAGGCCGCGCAACCTTTAGAGGTAGCTGCCAAAAATGGTGGCCAGCCACCTAGGGACGGTATTCCACTGTCCAGGATGGTGGTCAAGGGAGTTAGGACGATTTTCAAGGCTATTTATATGTTGGTTTTCTCACTGGACAACACAACGGTAGGGGGCTTTGGACGGCGGTCCGCCCTCATTTATGGCGGTCAAGAGTGATTGAAATTGACTCCAAATTTGTTCTAAACATTGTGGTAACATCTCCCCTTGATCCAATTCAAGTTCTTTATCATTAATTTCAGTTAGGTGTTAATTAATTCTTAGTTTTATTTCTTGATTTCGAAAACTAGTTCACAACTAGTAATTTTTTTACTTAGTTGTTGATTAGTTCTTAGAGTCCGTTTCTTTCAAGTATTGTTTTGCTGGATTATTTGTTTTGATACTCGTTGTTTATTCTTGGTTCAAGTACGGTCTTTCTTATTAATGTTGTGAGTCGATAGAGATCCATTCTTCCATAAATCTTGAAAACCTTGAGTTGTTTGTGAAAAGCTATTTCATTATCAACTTTGGGACGAAGCCTACGAGGTTAGTCAAGTGATACATATGAGTGAACGTGAGGCTTTTTCTACCAACGTGGTTGCTAGTTTTACAAGTTACGATGTTACAGCATCCATTGGACACAATCCAAGAAGGGGAGGGCTCCAGATTCACGATGGAGTCCCTTAGCCGACACATGAGCTAAATGATGGGGGCCATCACAAATATAAATGCAAGAATGGAGGTTTTGGAGAATAGTCAAAGTGGGGGAGAATCATCGCACACAATGCATGATGAAGGAAGGGGTCAAAATCTAGACACGTCTCCTATCATCCCTCCGGAGCAACTCGGAGATATGACTAGGCGGCGACAGGGAAAGGTACCCGTGCAACAACCAACCCATTTCCACACTAATGTCAATCCAATTCTAAGGGACGGAACTCCCTACTCTTATAACAAGCCACCCACACTATCACCTGCTCCACCAACCTATGAATACCAAGAACTTCATGGTATCCATGACTACCAAACACCTCCACCACAAATGACTGCCATCCAATTTCCAAATTCATATCACCAAGACCGCTTATACAACAACCCAGCATATGAACACCATGATGAGGGTTATGGTTACGGAGTGCACCCAAGTGATGATGATTATGAGGACTACCCTAATTATGAGGATAGACAAGGAGGAGTTAAAGGGCGAGGAAGGAACCAAGGCATGGGAATCCGTAGCCATAGAGGTAGAGGAGATAGGAACCAAGGTAGAGGAGATAGGATAGGGGCATGGGAGGAGCAACACGGTGGGGGATATGATGAAAGGGGAGATACCGAGTGTGGCATTAATACCATAAAGCTAACACTACCCATATTCAAGAGAGGTAGCAATCCAAAGGATTTATTGCTTAGAAACTCCAAACTGAGAGGATATTCCTCACCAACAATATATCCGACGCGAAAAAGTCGAAATATGCCATTACCCAGTTCGAGGGATATGATTCAACTTGGTGGGAAGCACAAGTACGAATAAGGTCCATGAACAACCTCTTTGTAATGCCTACATGGACCGAATTGTTGGCATTAATGGAGGAAAGGTATGTTCCGCTCGATTATCTAGGAGATATTCTTAAAAATGTGTATGCATTACACCAAGGTTCAAAAATCTTGGAAGAATATTATGATGAGTTTGTAGGGCTGAGAATGAAGGCCAAGCTTGAGGAACTGATGCAGCACACCGTGATACACTTC
>JBDJHY010142866.1:0-23041 GCA_039654485.1 Withania somnifera | reverse complement strand
GGTGTGCTCATTATTTGTTCAGAGAAAGGGGTAATTACGTCCCCTATCTCGTCGATACCTAGTATCTTGTCCAGTTCGTTCTTTATGAAACTCTGAGTCTTGTTGTGGTTTCCTTCTTTGATTTGAACTCGGGGTGGGCCCTGAGCTTGGTTAGGGCTATTCTCCCTACATCGCTCTTGTGGCACAACAGGCTTCCTTCTCTTATGACGAGGTGTTCCTCGTTAGAGAGGGAATCGTCTGTTTCTGAGTTATCCGGCCTGGGCTCCTGCTGTGGCTGCTCTTCCCCTGGGCTGGGTTGGATGTCTCCCTGGGATCTCATCTCGGGGTGCTCCTCGCACCATTGTTGGAACAACGCTTGTTGTTCCTGGGCATATTGTGTGGCAGCGGTGAGACAATTGTTCGTCAGGGATTGGTTTTGGGCACCCTCTTGGTTAGGATGCTTATTACTTCTTTGGGTTTGTGCCCTTTGTGCACGGCCTCTGCCGCCTCGACTAGGCCACCTTGCATTGGGGCAGCCGCGCCTCGGATGGCTCTCGCTGTGGTTTTTCTTCTCGTATTGACCATGTTTTGGAAAGTGTTTTTAGAATAACAGAAATCAAGATAATGTTGTTTCTCTCGATCCCACAGACGACGCCAATTGATGAATCCAAAAGAGACCAACAATTAACTGACTGTGGATGAATCCTTTTATGAACACGAATCACAGCAACTTCAAATAATGCACCTGCAAAACAAAGGCCCCAGGATACTTGATGCTTAAATTAGTATTAAGCAGGGAAGAAATTCCAATAGTATTTGAGCGTACCTTTGCCTTTGATCCCTTTGGGCCTTTTATAGGCTTTTCTGGTAACCTTAATTAGTAGATGTTAGGATTCCGGAGTGATCTCCTACCATAACTCTGCTACTTAATTATGGTATAACAATTATACCATGATTCCTCAGTCGTTAATAATACTTATCAAATTATGGTAATTAGCTAAATATAGTAATTATAATATTAACACATTTAATAACTCCTAGTCTACTACCGTTATTCTACACCGTGAAAATTCACATAAATGATGTGGATGAGTTTACAATAGATTTTTACTATTTAACCATTCTTAATTAACATATATTTTCTCATTAAATCATTCTTAATAATAACAAATATATAACGTTAATATAAACCTTCAATATGAATACATCTTTATCATTATCTTAGGACACTAGCAGTACTCCTATCTGTTTTTCTCTCCAACGGCGGTTGCATTAGCAAGAAATTTAAGAAGGAAAAATTGAATAAATTGATAATCAAATATTTTATATTTAAGAAGCATATTTAGACACATTTACTTGATCTAAATTAATCCTTTAAATACTTTAATTTTGAAAATGCACCCTATTAAAAAATGTCTAAATATGTATTTTCAAAACTAAGTCATTCACGAGGCATGCGTATATCGAGTTAAAACATCTAACTGGGCATTTTACCATGATTTTCTATTTGTACTCTTTTGGGGTGTCAGAACTCCATGAACAAATTGGAAAACGTTTTTCTAACTTAATAAACTGAAAGTAGAAAATGTTAAATGAAGACTTAAAGAGTCATAACATATAGTCTAGACTATATAGTGCCCATTTTGTCTCATTATTAAAAATTGAGGGAAGAAAATTATGTGATACATTTTATATCTGGTAGGAGGTGATAAGTATCTCGTAGATTTAGTTGAAGTGTGAAAAAATGACCCGCACATCATAATTGTTAGTTGCATGAGGAAGATTCATATTAAATTCTATAACCCAGTTGTCGTTGGCATCTTTAAAGATTCCTTCAATCTGTCCTTTTCCGAATTACCTAAGTATGATTCTATAACGACTCATATGATTCTATGACGACTCATTCCGTCGTTACGTTATTACTTAGGTATCACTTCTCTCTTAGAAATTTTCCTAAGTTGAGAGTTGATAACATTTCAGTGTGAGGTAGTCTTGGCTAAAAATATAGTCTTGTTGGATTGTTTTATTAAAAGATAGAAAATGTTCAAAATAACTCCAAGAAAATAGAAAAAGGACCGTCAATCACTCCTACAGTCCGTCAACTGCCTCATGGTACCAAGAAAAGTTCAAAATTTTGAGAAAGTTTTCTAACTTCTTTTACTTAGCTCATACAATGCTTAGAATGATTTTCAAAGTGCAAAAATATCTCCTCCTTGAGATCGTTCATCTTCGAATGAAAACTCAAGCTAAATCAAAAGGGGAAAAACTACGGAACTGACTAGTTATGGAATCTCTCTTAGACATCATAAAGCTTAACAAACCATGAACAGGTTGTTGACTACCCTCAACTAACATGCATACCACTGTGTACTACTATGAATTCTATAAATAAAACACGAATACACTCAATGAGACTCATACAATGCTAATATACATGCTACATGCATCAAACACTCGAAAGTATAGCTGGATAAGAGACTACTACCTCAGATTGAACTGGAACTAGGAGGAAACATATGTGGGTATCTACTCATCATATGTGCCTCTGGTTCCACTTATCTCCCTTAACTTACTGGTTCTACCATAGAACATTAACTAAAGCTATCTCTTTGTTTCTACATTTATGGACCTGTCGATATAAGATCTGAAATGGGACCTCCTAGTAGGTCAAACTGTTCGGATAGTGACACTCTCTGGAACTAACAAGGATGTATCACTGATACACTCTCAACAAAGATACATGAAAAAACGAACGGACTGCTGCTACCTTTGTTGGAAGGTCCAACTTATAGGCAACATCGCTGACCCTCTTCAAAATCCTATACGATCTGATATAAGTGCTGACTACGCTTTCCTTTATTACCAAACCTCATGACACCCTTCGTCAGAGACACTTTGAAAAATATCCAATCGCCTACCTCAAAATCTAGATCTCTCTTTCTCACATCTGCATTGGATTTTGGTCTACTCTTTACTGCCCTCAATCTCTCTATGATAATATGAACTTCTGCATCGCATCATGAACAAGTTATAGATCTACCATCGCTGCCTTACCTACCTCAAATCATCTAATTGGAGATCTACATATCCTCCCATATTGTCACGCCCCGAAGAACTCCCTGAGAGCTGCACGACATCCTTAGCTATAGATTAGCCTCGAATGGACCCTTGGATCACGTGTAACTCTATCACTCATACTCAGCGTAACCAATATCAATAATCTTACACCAGTCAAAGTAAATAATAAATGAATAAGGAAAATTCAATGCAAACCAATACACCAATATCTGAAAGCCTCTATTCACTAAATAGGGGACCGCTACAACAAGATCTCTAACTAGTCTCCAAACAAGGAAAAAAATGAACAATACAAAAGTTGTAGCTCTAATCGATAAATAGACTTCATATCTTAGGTCCCCGAACCAATGAGTACTCACCAATCTTCTAGTTCTGAGAATGCAAATCCAACCAACCACAAACATCAGGATGGATGATTGGATTTGCATGGTATAAAGCATACAACACAGAATATGCGATCAGTATATTGAATATACTGAATATGTGAACAGGAACAAATAGTCTGTATACAATAAATTAATTCATGGTCATGGTTGTATAATGCATGAACAAGTAATATGCTATCAAATGGCACTTCCAAAACTTGATTCATATGACCAATAATATGCAAGTGTTAACAATATTAGATCAAAAGATTCACCTTTAGAGTATAAAATACCTCAAAATAGAATCATGTAGACTTAACAGTTTCTAACAAAAAAAATTGTGAGCTTTAGTTAAAACCTTCTTTCAAAATAACTGATTTAAGATTGCCCCAAAATGTACTCAAAATAATTGTTTTATGATTGGCCAAAAATTCAAAATTTAGTATTGGACTCTATTACTTGCAAATAAAATAAATCAAAATAAAGTGAATTGAAAAAGACACAATTAACAAAATAAATAAGAGTGGTTGTATCTGGCGATTCATCTAGACTATTTTGAGATAAAGTCCTAATCACATGTCAATCAACAATTATAGCATACAAACAATATAAAAGAGAGAGCTTAAAAAAATAGAGCCTGATTCGACCGAGGGCCAATTAATCTTCTTCGGCTTCTAATCATCAATCTCTTTTGGATTTGGCTGAGGTCTGGCTCAATTGGGCTTGGCCCGAGAGTTGCAAGGGTGGGACTCGGAGTATCATGAAAAGAAAATAAAAGAAAAGGGATTAGAATCAAATGAAAGGGATTTAAAATAAACAGACTCAATTAAACGAGCTAAATGAACACACTATTCGTGGTAGTAAAGAAATGTGAATACTATTTACACAATCTAGAGGAACATAAAGTTCAACCAGCATTTGCTATTCCCAGTTTAGAACAAAATCAATTAGAGAAACACCCAAGAGACTCAAGTCTTTATGCTGCCAACTTGTTCTATCAATTTAATCAACAACCTTTTAAACCTAATGTACAAATTTAAAGTATCAATCTGTACAACTAGCAAGACCGAGCAAATTCGAATTCCGACCACTATAGCCACAAGTAGAATAGCAACTAGACAAGTAGATTTTAAAACAAAACAAGAAAAAAGAAGCTAAACCTTTCACACAATCTACTTCACCAAAACAAGCAAGACAAGAAATTAAAAGAACAATCCATTTCCTAATTATAAACAGCCAAACAACATGGAACAAGTCGAACAAACCTTGCAAATTGAAGGACACTTTTTGTTGTTTTACCAATAATGAGAAAAACAAATAGACATATACACATTTCCAATTAAATCCTATAAAAGATAATTGTAGCATTGAGAAGGGACCATCTACACAATTTGTTTTATTTACCAGAAACAAATTAGAAGCCAAACAAGTAACCAAACAAAATATACATGCAGGAGATATAAGTTCACCCTGTTGATCTTTATAAACTCACCGCAGATGGACTAATAAAAAAGAACATATTTGGGTCAACAAATAATCAAATCAATCCTTAATTTAAGCATAGAGAATCATATTACTAGATGAAAGGTCAATACAATAGGAACTAGAATGGACAGGTTATTAGTTAACCACATTTCAACCCATATGAATGAATACATAAGAAGTCCCCTGGATGAAAATGTCCAGGCTTTAGTTCATTTTAAACAATTCAGAACTGTTTTACATTATTAATCAACCAACGAGACCAATCTTTTCAACCTCAAACTTTAACTTACTTCAGGAAACTACCTATGAGGCATACTACCAGGGTTCGTTTACAAGTAATCTGTCAATTATTTTGATAAGAAAAAAGCAGACAAGACAGGAGAGGCACCTATATCAGTTTATTCATACTTAGTAAAGCTTCACACTTTGCTTCAAGTGATGAGTATTTAAGCATGCAAAGAATCATGTTAAATCTAGTCCATGTGGTGACCGACTTGACTGAGTACTTCCGAAACAGAACTTTCAGGTAAGTTAAAAACTTCCTTAATGAAATATACCAGATGAGTTCAAAAGGAATCAACAGTAAGCAAGCTTTATGACTTGATGATCACTTGTAGTTGATAAAAAATGAACTATTTAAACCAGGTCATACACATACAGGCTACAAACATAAAACTCAGACATTTGGGGAAGGGACTGTTCAAGCTACCTGATTTGCAAGCCACAGTCATATATGCCTGAAGTCAGAGCTTAATCCTAACCAAATTCTCCAATTTCACGCAAATCAAAAGGACACTTGTAATCACAAGTTCAAACTTCAAGACACGGGTTGAGCATACCCTTAAGTTCATAAAGGCACCAGAAAGACTAAATTCCAAATATAAGCATGTTGTCTAAAACTCTAAATATTTATATCATGACCAATTTTATGGGAGGCACTGCCCTTAATTTTGAACCAGTAAGGAAAATAGTCGATTCCAGCCGATACAAGGAATAAAAAGACCTAGACCTGTGTACACAACAAACACTCAATGACCAACCGAGCACTATCCAAACAAAAGCCAAGTTACACAACCATTCATTCAATTTTAAATAGATTACATACTCATCATAGGCTTTAGCCAAGACAGTCTGATATCATTTTAATACACAAATTTCTCATAATCCCAACTTAGACACATTGTCTCATGGATCAAATAGAAGGAGGGATCATAGGTTATTTGTACTACTCAACATTATTAGTATTAGAGAGGTTTTGGAAGATGTGACTAAATATCATGCTTTACCCTTCATTTAAACAACCAACAACCTTCTAAATTCATCAAGGCAAATCATGGTCCTCAACAAATAAATATGAATAGGGTGTGAAACCACAAGAAAACCATACTTGCAGGATAAAAAATTTAGACTCAACTGATTATCATTACCTAGTTAAATCACTTCAGGCATACTAATAGTTATCAAACTCATTAGACTAGATTGCACTAAAACGTACCACAATGACCTGTCTATTTCCAAATTTAGGAGACTTCAACTAGGAAGCTGCAGTTGCTCCATTCAAATCAGGGTTTCCAACTTATTAAGGCAACACAGGTTATCATATAATAATCAAAGAAATAGGGATGAGTTAGGTCCGTTCATTAGTGCCATTGAATGCATCACCCAGTTCTAAAGTTTTACTCCTAGGCTGGGTATTTTGAAACAAATGTTACAGAAATAATAAATAGAAATCTGGTCATTGATTCCTCCATCATCATTAACATTATAAAACATTTGTTAACAAAGGCTTGGTTCACCATAACATCTCTTAAGACCACTTGACACTTAAAGGATCTCAATGCAGGTACTCATAAGCAACTCTTTATTAAATTCTCGAAGACACTGTAGAACCACACGAATAACAGCTTAAAATTCTACCATATGAAGCATCATGCATGCAAAACATTTGTCAAGGAGAAGCAGGGAAATAAGAAGAAAAGCAGAGCAACCAGATAGTTAAGATACATTTTAACATGAAATAACTTTAGCTTATAAGAATTTTGATCAAACAACTTTGACTAATTTAGTGAGGCGAAGCTGGAAGCCTTTTGCACACAGTTATGGTTGAAGGACCTGATCAATTACCCACCTAAAGTAACATTCTATCATAAGTGATTGATTTGTAGATACATAAAAATTTGGTCCAAACACAGATAACTTATCATGCTCAAAAAACTGGATTTGGACACGGCTAGAAAAGTTCATTATCTACAAGGATCCAAAGGAAAATCAGGTTAGAAAGGCAAAGATCTCCCCTCTGTTTCACTATCTAAGAAGTTATCGAACTCCTTTCAGGAAAGAGACAAGGTTAGATCCAATTTACAAAGATTCAAGTTTGATACATCTCATCATGTTTTTCTAAGCTTGATGCAAGCATAAATAATCATAAAGATTCCAGATCTGCATATGATAGTTTTTCAAAGGCAATCGCAGGGAGATACATGTCCTTATTGCAACAAATTCGGAATTTCAATTTAAAGAAACTGGTTATACTTCTTCATTCAACTTAGATTTCAAACACCCACCACACATAGACCTTGAGACAAGATATACTTGAAGAATATAATAGACAACATGGGGTGATATGGTGCTTTAAGACAAGGGAAAAGTCTTGTCTTTAGGAACAACTAGGAAGATAATATCAAGGTTAATTCATAGGCTTTATGTGGTATTTTAAACCAAGGTAGGATCTACAACACAAGCTTAGAATCCTCTAAATTCAAAAGGAATATATCAAACCAACAAGAAGCTCAATTAGAGAAGCCAAATAGGGAAGCAACTATGGACAGGTCAAATCAGAAGCTCATGAAATCTGAAACATGGAGTTTTGAAAAAATATACTAAAAGAACATGGAAGGACTACATCATACTCAGATGGAAACATCATTTGTAACTTTGAATGGTTAGGACGGGTTAACCATCATGTTCGAAACAAGTACCCTGCACATACAATAAAGGATCTTGGCAAGTGTAAGTTTTTCAACAAAGACAAAGGCAAAACAATTTATAGCCCACTAGCTTATCTTCTAGACCCTCCATAAATGACACACTAGGCTACAACACACATTCAGACAGAAATAGAAGTCTTACTGGTAACTCTTAGGCGAAACGAAAGGCATATTGAGCAATTTGAAGAGAAAGAGCAAGTGCTTTAGTTATGTTCAGAACAACTGAACACCAGGACATCTTTAACATATCTTGACATAAAACAAACCTACCAATATCTATTTTAGATGACCTCAACTAAAAATCAAGTAAACAACATGGACAACAGAAAGGGTACCAGTTGCACAATGACACTTGCCAACTAATCAAATTCTAACTCCAACATGGTATTATAGATAGTGCTTAGGCATCAAAACAGTCTCTAGAATTTCAAAGCAAGTTCTAGGCATTTAGACAGACCTTATTTGATATTTATGAACCAACAATATCATGGAAAGGGTAAACAAACAGGTTCGGACTAGAATCAAACAAACATGATTGACTGGGCACAAGTTTAGATAAAGGTTAATTAAAAGAGTATTAAACCAGAGGGCTTCGAAGAGTTAATCCTTAGCCTATTAATGTTATAAATGACTCATATACACACTACAATCTTCTATTCAAAGCACAAAACAAACAGTCAGGATCACACATTAAGATCACACAAGTTGCAAGATAAGGACATTCATGAACATCAACTTACTATTTTGAGGACCCTAGACCAGCTTATCAAGCAGTCCCAAGTCATGTTCACTGATCCTTTTCAGTATTGAAGACTAAAGCCAACACTAAGGTTGGAAAACCAACAAAACACTTTCAATTGTATGCATATACTACCTCAGTTGATTTTACAATGTGCAGTCTCTCTTTGTGCTAGTGAAGACAAAGTAGTAACAAAGCCACACCCATCAAACTTAACTATTTTTACTTAAGGAAATCAAACCTGCCAAATCACAAAGGTTTCAACTCAACCCAGCCTAAACATGATAACAACTAGTATTGCAGCCTCAGGATCAGATTTTGATAAAGAACACGAATAGTCTATAAAACTTATTATCTACATTTCCATGATGTTCTAGATATAGCTTCACAAAAAAGAGAAGACACTTGATATTATGAAAGAACAAGCTAGACATCTTTATATCCCATAACTTAGTAGGAGCTTTCCTCTTTCTCATTTTACATACAAAGGGAACAACAAGCAAGATCAAATAAGAATTCTCTTATTGTCCTAACATACTAAAAACTCAGTCATTTCAAATCCAAAGACTGAGACTCCATAAAATATTTGGTATAAAATAGGACAAATCAAACTCAACATGCTACTATACAGAGTCTTAAGACCCTTATTTTGCATGCTCATTTTGTGCTTCTAATGACAGCAAAGGTAAACGATGTCCAGACCAGTAGAATTAACTTTGATCAAACACCCTTTTTCATACTAGGTTCAATTTTTGACAAGTCAAGATTTTACAACAAAATGGATTTAAGCATGCAACTCGAATCCAACAAACTATCATCAATCATACTAAATAGCTTGAAAAAGATCAAGACAGGTCACGTAGCCAGGAAACATTTAAATTAAAATTCTATTAAGATCCTGAAATTTGAAATCGATCAGGGTACTCCTGCAACTTGACTATCAAGAGAGGATTCCTTGTCGGACTATAAGCTTGACATTTCTATTGTATAAAAAATCGTAACATCTATGACACAACAGGGTTATTTAACAACAAAGACAACTCAACGTTGACCTGGATAATATTTTACCTACTGCATAGCTTCAAAGAAATACCAAAGGGTTAATAATCATGCTTATACACATGCTACACCTCAGCCCATCAGTCTAAACACAAAAAGACATCTTTTCAACCCCACAAGTGAAAGAAACAGTCTAGAATCAGCTAATATTCAGAACAAATAGAAATTACTCAAGAAGAATAAACGAAAATGAAGGATTTTACCTTTTTCGTCGAAGCAAACTGAGACTACGGATTAAGGACTTTTACCACAGTTTTGAGAAACGTATAACATGAAAAACCTCTCAAACTTCTAACTCCCTGTTAGATACAGGAATGTCCCTTTAAAGAAATGTCATGGGAGTTAAAGGGCACTAGAATTTTATCTCTCAGATTATAAAATGCATGAAACTTAAATCTTCATTTAAGAACTCCGATATTAAACTTAAACCTTTGTCTTCAAACCGTTATCCAGAATTACACCCCAGCCGCCCTAAAAACTCTTTCCCTCATACTTAAAACACTTAAAAACTCTCCTATTCTTCTCTAATTTTAGCTGTTGCTGGCTACCCTCTCTTGTCTTAGCTTCCCTCTGTCACAATGAAGAGGAGGGTACTATTTATAGCCCAACATTAGGGCATAAAAGAGAGGGAAAACATGGGGAAAAGGAATTGGGAAAGGATAAGATGGAGAGGTTGATTTTGTACGATTCTTGTACGAAATATTTCGAGAATTTCGGGTGAAAATTGGAAAAAAGAGAACAAAAATCAAATGGAAAATTACCTGGAAGATCCCTTGTCGCAAAAACTCGTGCCTGACACACGATTCTGTACGAACTGAAGGAGAAGGGGTACGGAATAGAAAGATTCCAACCTCCCCATTTTTGTCCTCATTATATATATATATATATATATATATATATATATTAAAAAGACATAAATAAACAAAAAAAATAATAAAAAACACGCTATAAAATTAAATCTGATTTGATAAAATTGATTTTGATTAATTAATTAATAAAATAAATCTTAAAATAATAAATACTTTGTATACATAATTATGTATATCATATACTAATTAGGTAATTTTCACGTAGTATAATATATTCCTTAGCATCTATATGCACCAAACCTTATTTTGATAATTATGCCCTTGTTCACGCACGTACACTTGTATACACACTGTATACATGTGCCTACATTTCATATAGGCTTGCTATTTTCAAAAATATATATATATATATTTTTTAACTAAAATCACTGTTAGAGAAAATTTATGGTATTTTGAACTTAGTAAAATTTAAATTCAAATATCTCATATTTCAAAGATACAAGATATACAATTATTAATCAGAGGAGGGTAAGGATTGAGTGTCAACAAATACCCCGGACTAATTCATGGTCAAGGAAAAGATCATGGGTAAAGTGGTCTTGACAAACCTAATTTTATATGACCACTCAATTTGTCACGACCCGAAAGTCGACTGTGATGGCAGCTATTTTTTCCTCCACGATAGGTCAGACAAACTAGCGTCAAAGAACAACCAAATTGTTCCAATGCATTAGTAACTATGTACAATAAAGAGAATACAGAATTTAAGATGGAAAACAATGACTAAATTCCCAAAACCAAGTTGCCATAATTACTAGTCACTACTGGAGTTTATACAACAATACATAGTCTCGAAATAGCTTTTAGGAAGTAAAGACATCATAGGCTAAAAGAAAGTAAAAGAGCTTTCATTAACTGAGGATAAGGCGGTCAACTACCTCCAAATGCTCTAAGGATACCCTGGGACTGAAGTCGAAACTGATCACGAAGTCCTGGGCACTGAACTCGTAAAAGAGTGTAGAAAGCATGGAGTGAGTACAAAAACCGCCAGTACCCAGCAACATCCTCGACTGATCTAACTATAAAATGGAAGTGAAACTCCTGAGATCCAACCAAACCCCCGATATTACTACCTGCAAACAATTTATACACAGCTGCCTGAATAACATACAAAACAAGATATGTATGAATATAAGTAATCTTCATAAATCACAGCTATCACCAACTCTATCTCGACAGTAATCACCTCAAGACAATAACCATATCAAGTTTGATTAAGTATAAAATGAGATATCAATTAGTAGTCATGGATCATGATAATCATCAACTATCAGCAAGTAACAATAACTAGTTTAGAATAAAATTCGAATATCAAGTGATCTCAAGGCAACACCAATTTTTCAAGTAAGTACAAGTCCTCGACAAATAATCAGTCCAAATAATCTCAAGTCATTAACATATATCAAGTAATTTAAAGTTATCACCAAATGTCAAGTAATCCCAAGTAATCAGATAATAATCGATGAATCAATCAATATCGAATGATAGTAAATGCCATAAATTGAATTAATGTAATACAATATGTAAATGGCCCAATGCATGTTTGTCCTATGTACACTCCTACTGACATATATACACGTCATAGACCAGGACCCATAGGGGCTAGCTAATCCATGTACGCCCTTAGTACATACCTGTTGGCATATCTATACACTTCATAGTCCAAAACATATGGAGGCTAGCTAAGCCGTGCACCCATACCATCGAGGTATCCCCTCTAGAATCATACCATTGTGAACAAGTTACTATAACTCCAATAACCAAATAGTCTAGTCAGTAAAAGAATAGCCAAATTGTGAACACGTTACCACAACAATAATATTAATATGATCAAGTCATTTACGAATAGTCAGGTTATGAATAAGTTACCACTACATCAATATTAATATAAACAAGTTAGCACAGAATAATCTAGTTGTGAATAATTTACCACAATGACAATATCAGTATAAACAAGATGCCCAAAATTATTATCATATGCAATAGAACAACATTATTTTAATCCCTGCAATTTAAGCCTAATCAATATATCGACTCCATGTCTAACTCCGCAAGTGAACTATTTCAATTCTCAATTCAATATCATCGACCTCTCATAGGCAACCACTATCAAAATTATCTTTTATCTCAATTTGACCTCAACAGGTGGTACTATTTTTATTATAAAGCATCAACAAGTCATTACGAGCATTATCAATACAAATCTAGTCCAACAGAACCAAGTCATCTTGAGGTATCATCACAGTGTAATATCTAGTTAAAATCAAGCCACGACAAGACGTTGATATCAAATAACAAATATAATCAACAAAAAACATATATAAAGCCAAGTGCTACACCAATATATTTATTTTACTCACATAGGTCGAATCAAAGTATTTCAAATATCAAGCTTAAAGAAAAGATCCAACAAAGTTCACGGAGT
Source organism: Withania somnifera (assembly GCA_039654485.1). Taxonomy (NCBI): domain Eukaryota; kingdom Viridiplantae; phylum Streptophyta; class Magnoliopsida; order Solanales; family Solanaceae; genus Withania; species Withania somnifera. The sequence continues at coordinate 10,055 of JBDJHY010142866.1, read as the reverse complement.
CATATTATCTTAAAAATTCTCATTTTAAACCCGATATGTTTAATCCTAGTAACCGAATTAATACTTATCACCCCACATTCAAGTGGCTATTCTAATGTTCTCATTCCCCCAATTACAATCAACTAATCAAGAACTCATACCAACACTTTATAGAAAAACCATAAAACCTCAACTTCTCTTACAAGTCGGGGAAATCTATCAATTGCGATCCTTGGCTTTTCGCAGAGCCTCCAAACGAGAAAAGTCTATTCATAAACATATTATACATAAGAAAATATAACCATCAATACCCATATTGCAATATTACAAAGATTTTTCCAAAACCCCGTCCCAAGTCCACAAGGGTAAAACCATAATTTTATTTAAAAATTGTGTTACCATAACTTGGGAAACATAAATATCAAGTTTTATAAAAAAGCACTGTCCATTTCATAATTTAAAATACGAATCTCTATTTCTTAGTTCATGAGAAATTTCACCATTTTTAGTATTAACATTCATGATTTCAATGTGAAAATTATGATAAAATCAATGAAATAGTATTAGAAATAGTTACTCAATAATTAGAAGTTGAAAACACGATTTTTGATCTTGCCAAAGTTGAAGAAAATCACCCCAAGAGTTGAGAAAAGTGAGTACTTCATGAAGCAAAACCCAAAAATTAACTTTTATACTAGCAGATGCTGATTTATTGATCAAAATGACCGATTTATCAATTACTGCCAATTTATCAGTTATTTTGACTGATTTATTGGCACTACAGTTGCCTATTGATTGGTTGAAATGGCCGATAAATCGGCCATTCCTGAACAGCAACAATATATTTCACAAAAAGGGCATAACTTCCTCATACGAACTCCAAATGCAGAGATTCTTTTTGCGTTAAGCCCAAAATATCAATACAGGCTCAAAATATCAATACAAATCTAATGATACCATCAACATAAAAAACAATTTATTAAATATAGGTGGTTCTAATAAAACTCAATGAAAAATGAAATTCAACTCTGAGCAAGTACCTAAAACTCAACCAAGACCTCCCGAACACAAACCAAATATGTAAATAGGCTAAATTAGACATTTTAAATCCAATGGAACCATAGGATTTCGAATTAGGACACTTTAAGATCGAATATTTAACAAAGTCAACCAATAGACTTAAAACTTAACTTTATCCTGTCAAGCCACCCAAAACCACCATGAAAGAGCTAAAACTGGAAACGAAGGTCCTATTAGCTCAAACTCGATATTATAAAGCTGATGAACTAACAGATTTATGATACGAGGTCCAGAACTCTAGATGACCGCTAGAGCTCCTTAGTTTGAATTTAAAGGCTCCTAAACTCAAAATCTCTAAGAACCAACTCAAAAGCCATCCCATTCCTGAACCAACCATAGAATCACACCTAGTTTAACATAATGACACTACGAGAAGTGTAAAATGCTCAGAAAATATAAAAATTACCTTTAGGGTCATCACACAATTCATGTCTCCAACATAAGATAAAGAAAGGTTTACGAATTTTGACCGGGCCTTGATATTAGGATTTCTATATATCTCGGGCTTTACAAGAATTTAGTCTACCCGTAGTTCGGTACACTAGATTTGAGCATGATTTGGGAAGATTTCTCACACTACTCTGGCTATGAATTTCAGTGAAACTAGGAGATGAGAAATAAGAAAGGGTAATAATTTGGAGTGTAGCTGAGTTTTTCACATAAAGATCAGAATATATATCCCAGATTAGAAAACCAGGCTGCCTATAGTTTGACTCAATCAGTAGAAAAAGTAGTATTTTTATACTAAGACGACCTTTGGCTCAAGGTGAGTGACTAATAAATTAAGCTTATAAAAAGAGTCTTGCAACCTCTTAATTACGAATATTGATCCTTCACACCCATAATTAAGAGCTATATGACATAATTTTCAAAACTTTAGGTGTACCGTTGTCACCTAGATCTGAGAGAGAGGAACTTTATTTCCAGTGCTAGTTAAGAAATAGCTTTGAGGTGAAAAAAAACTAGAAGAATATCAACACTCCTTATGATAGGGGTTGGTTTGATAGTGGTGGGGATCCATTTCTCAACTCGAGTCTAAATAGTTTGAAGTTCCTATTCAGATTATGTCTAGTTTACTGTTAAAAAAATATTCCACATGTTGTTGCGTCCTTTTTGGTGTAGTCTGAACTTGTGGTTTTTTTTTGAGAATCTCATTCCTTTGAACGCTCTTGAAAAAATATAAAACAATTTGTCAGTAGTAAAGTGATTTGCAAAAGGGAAAATAGTTCACACCTTGTCTTATGCCAGCTCTGTGAGGATAATATTTTTCTTTCCTATCCCTTGTGCCTTTCGTAAAATATCTTTCATGTCAAACTCCATCATCTCTACATGTTAGCAGATATACTGAAATATGATGTATTTGGATATCTTTGATTCTAGACTTCATCATATTGTCATGTTTTGTCATGAAAATAAAGGTGCACGTTAGTCTCTACCGACTTGTCATGTCTTGGAAATAAAGGACGCACGCTAGTTTCCACCAACTTTCCTGTCCTGAGATAAAGGCGCATACTAGTCTTCATCGACTTGTTGTGTCTTAAAATAAGGGTGCATGCTAGTCTCTACCAATTTTTTGTGTCTTGAAATAAGGGCGTGAGATAGTGTCCACCAACTTATTAGGATTTAATACAGATCATGCATGCTAGTCTCCACCAATTGGTTGCGGCTTAATGCAGATAATGCGTTCTAGTATCCACCGATTTGCTACGACTTAAATACAAATAATACATGCTAGTCTCCACTAACTTTCCGCGACTTAATGCAAATAATGCGCGCTCTTCCCCACTGACTTACCGCGACTTTAAACAAATGCGAATAGGGTAATGGGCACTTACCTCCTTATACTTATGTTCCATTGCGAGGATGAATGATGATTTATTGACATGATATTAATTTTCCATTGAGAGGATTAATTATGATCCACTAGCAGGATATTGGTTGTCCATTGGGGGAACAAATGTTGATCCATCGACAGGATGTTGATTGTCCATTAGGGACTTGTGCAGGCCAATCGATGGGGGGGGGGGGAAACAAAATCCATATATTGCACTTTTAGGTAAATCCTTCTCATGAATGCTACTTAGAGACACATTTGATTGCTATCCTTCTCGAGGTTCATCGCGGAGGGAAGTACAGTCTCCACGATAATATATGCTTGCAAAAAATAGAAATGATGACTGTCTCAGAAAATTGAAGATGCAATGGCCTTCTCGAAAAAATGATGCTGAACATTGACCTTCTTGGAAATGCAACAGACTTATTGGCAAATGATGTTGTTAAAACATCATTTTTAACTTGATAGATATTGTGTTGACGTCTTTGTGTGTACCTGTGCTCAAAGTAAATGATTAGTAGACAATGTGTTGCTTTTTTCTAGTGACTAAAGTTAACTCATTGAAAGACATTCATAATACAAAATAATAGACTTTATTTGACTTCATTATATCCTTTCAATATAAGAGGTCCTTTTGAGAATGAATGAATCTACGAACATTGTATGTTCGACAACCTTCATGAATTGCTGGTGATTTGACAAGGTTGTCATTTCTTCTCCTTGTTTGATGATCCTATGCCAGTCTTGTGATATCGTGTACGACTCAACTAATGTCTTTTGTTCAATGCTTTCGACATTTCTGACATCTTTCTAGAAAGCTCAGAAGATCTTTCAATCTCATATTTAGAGAGTTGAAGATGACTCTTAGAGGAATCTATCATAGCCGGGAGTTAGTAGATTTTAAACTTATTGCAGCTAGGCATTTTTTAAGTAAATTTCGAGCCTCAATTATTGGAAAATTTTTTATAGAAATTTTGAGGAGAACCTCAAATTTCTGGCAGAATTAAGCATTCCCAAAGTATGTTTAGACCGATTGATGGAAGTTCCTAACACATTGGAGTTTCTAAGACCTTCCTCAAAATTCTCCCCTAGTTGCATTTTTTGATGCGATCTTCATTCTAACAATTGAAGGAGGATGTTATTCTTTCAAAGTTTTGTCTGTCACTAAAAAACCTTCATTGTTTTTTATTATCTGGTGAAATAAAAGTCTTGCAGGCAAATGACCGAGCCATGGTGGCTCCTATGCATTCTTTTGAATGAGGAATCAGGTCAAGTATAGTTCCAGCTCTCTGGTATGCCTTGCCTTTGTGGAGAAAAAGATGAAATGAACTCATTAGTAACACTGCAGCATGAACTATGCAAACATGATTTAAGTGAGTCAATGAACTCATGCATTACTTGAAAGGAATAGGAATCAAAATTTTGAAAAAGTGTCATTTTTTGAACAGGATGACAATCCAATTTTGCAAAGCTATCATCTTTGAATGGGATGATGATCCAACTTCAAAAAAGTTTCATTTTTGAAATGGATGACAACCTAAATTGAATTCAAAAGACTATTTTGGTTAAGTAATAATCAATGTGTTACTTTGACAAAAGGGATAACCCAAACTAAAATAAAAATACGACTTTATCGATGAGTGATCCGGTAAGTCACTTCGAGAGATATTAGAAGATGGATGCTTGCCCATTCTATTTTGAAAAAATCAATTTATGAAGAGAGAGTCAAGTATTAACTGTAATTGGTACCAATAGTTAATGGAAAGCGGAAGTTTTCCTTATTTACTCCTTAATAACTAAGATTATCTTCGAGGTAATTCATATAGCTTCAAGTGGTACCTCAAATATACCTAAATATTGACAAGATTTGTTCATTACTTCAAACAAAGGTTTTGAACTGTACCCATCCTCACGTTTCAATTGTCTTCACTGCAAAGAAATTCTTATTTCACATATTTTGAAGTACTTAACTTGAGTACTTTTTCAAAGTATAGTCACACTCAAAAGGATGTTTAACACATGCAATTGTGATACCATATGCTTGACCTTTATATAAGTATTCACTAATATGAGAATATTTGGAATGAGATCATGTATGACCTTATTATCGGCTTGTAATGTAGGACTAGGGACGGGTATGATATTCATTTGGTGTAAGAGTGACTTAATCTCTCCTTGAAGATTTCACTAAATTTGTGCTTTTGACGGTTATTGCTCGTTTGACACTTTGATCTTCTTTGTTTTACCTCTGTTTATGTTGAATTCTTTTGATCTTTACTTTCTTGAGCTTTCTCTTTTTATTTTTTTTCTTTCTTTGTTCTTTTTTTGGTTGATTTTTCTTCTTGTCTTGACGTTGTGGAGGGATTCGCCTCCCTTTTTCTTTTTTTTCCTTCTTCTATTTGAGGTCGTCCATATCCTCAATTTTTACGGGAATTTTGTGTCTTCGCCATTAGTATCCTTAACTTGAATATTTATTTACAATTCACACATCTCCAGTATGTTTGAGGAGATTGATCCAAGAGAAGGATAGTGCAGCGAGCACTTAGAAGGGTATAGGTCGAGATGTGGTTGTTCAAAAAATAGGTTTTAGGCTCAAAGTGGGACATACTAAGGATTAATGTTATTTGATAGTCTTGAAAGGATCAATCATGTCAAAGAACGCCTACGATCCTTCTCAAACCAAATATCACTCAGGATTTTGCCTCAACAAATATTTAGGCCTAGTTCTAGATCGACGATGCAATGTGATTGAACTTAATCTAAAAATTCACCATACAATGCATATGAAATAATGCAGTTGGTTTTGTTCTTATCCTAAAGCATGCAAGAGAACATCTTCAAGTGTCATAAAAGCAAATGAGAGGTACCACAAAAATCTTGGTTCACCACAGAGTTGGTCCTCTCAATTGCGTCAAAAAGGTTTTTCGTCCTTCTGTGTGCACTTTCCTAACTTTGTTGACACTAACCAAATCAACTTTTAAATTCTTCTAGTCTTCCAAATTTCTCAAACAACTTTTAAATTCCTATTCCTCTCTTACAGAAAGGTTTGACTTAAATAAACGAATATGAAAAATATGAGGAGGATTCAGGATGATACCGTTTGCCTTCAAGGTTCATGCTCAGGGAGAAACAAATAATGCTTAAGGAACATTCCAGAAACTTCCTAAGGGAGCCTAAGGTTATAGAAATCTCAACAATTCTCTTAATGAATGAAAAAAGGATCCCAAAAGTCGACAAGTTATGATGCTAGGATTTGACAAAGTTAGCTTTCTTTTCACCTTCACTTATCCAAAAACGATGGGAAAATTCCTGTCTATTGAAATTACTGGAGTCAATATCCCCCTATGGATCAATTTGCCATTGATTGAACTAACTTTTATGTGTTCACTTCTTGCCAAGTATCTTGTCTTATTTTTCACTAATAGGGTCTAACATATTTTCCTTTTTAGTTATTTTACTTTTACAGGTAACAATATAAATGAAAACTAGTATGTGTTGAAAAGTTGGCTGATCGTCCCTACTTCACCAGATCAAAAGCTCATAAGAATCCCTCCTCGGACCATTGCTCATTAACTGAGAAGGGGGAAATGACTGGTATTAATGATTACAATGATGTGAATGATATTTCAATAAAGGATGACATGATTGTTGAGAAGTACAAATTAATGGTTGAGCTAGACAAAAAAACTAGAGAATTATCATATATAAATCATGGGAAATATCACAATTTGTGATTTCAAATCAACAACATAGGCCTTTCATGGAAAGTCTTTATCAAGAGTAACTTTTCTATTTCAATTTACCTCCCGGGTATCATGATTTTCGATTACAAGGTAACCAATTATTTATCATGGGCATTTTCATCAACAAATATATAATTAACCCCCCAATTCTTGCTCAACTCATCATTTTCAACTACATGATACAAATCAAACAATTTTCACAAAACCTATCAAGTATATATATGATTCAATAATTTTATCAAGTATTCACATTATTTCAACTTGTACATTTTAGACCCAACATGATAGTCAATATTAGTCCTGAAGCACCCATGTCGCCCCAAATCAGAAGGCAATTACAAAGAATTGTTAACACTTTATAAAAAATCATATAAGCCTCAACTTGCCTTAATCTTTGAATAATCAAGTCACTTGTGCACTTTCCCCTTATGAATAGCCTTCAACCGTGCACAATCTAATTACCTGCATAAGAAAAACAAGAAAATATACGCCAATCAACACCCAATTTTAAATAATCAAAGTTTACTCAAAACTAACCCTGGGCCCACGGGTTCAAAACCCGAACTTGTTGAAAAATTATGTCACCCATCACTAGGGGATGCTATATATCAAGTCTCATCGAAAACAGAATCCATTTCATAGCTAAAATCATAAGTTTTTATCATTTTCAAATTCAACCTTTAACTCACTATTTTGGGGTTCAAAACCATGAAAGTTCTATATAAAAACCTTGTAAAAGTAGCTTAGATTTGATATAAATACATTTAGAAAATTTACCTGATTGATTAGCCTTGAAAACCTTGTTCAACTTTTCCAAAAAGTAGGCTTTTAGTTTGTGGTTTGCATGAACAATGAGAGAAATAATTTGACATAATTATTTTAAAAATTCTAACAACCAGGTGCACTACTTCGATCGCGCCTATGCAGAATTGGAAAAGCTACCGTGATCGTGTTGTAGTGCCATGATTATGAGGAATAAAATTTTGAAGACTTACGACGATCGTGCTACCCTACCGCAATCACGGTAATTGCTGTGATAAAACCAGTTGACATCAAAATAGTGGGGAAACTCAAGACTTCACATGGGCCCTCGGGGTTCGTTTAAAACTTCGTGCAAACAAACCACATATGCATCTAGAATAAATTTGATGTTCCATACCGGAACCATCAAAACATGCATACTTGTTAAGGGTCCAAATTTAACATAAATGCCACCAAAAGGCAAAAACACTATCGGAACTTGTGGAAACCCAAAGGATCCTAATTCTAAACCAAATTCCACCTCCCGAAACCAACTGAATCAATGAATATCGGACATTCTAAGATCGAATATTAACCAAAGTCAACCATTTTCCTTAAAGATCAACGTTATCCCGTCAAACCACTGAAAATCACCACGAAAGGGATAAACTTGCAAAAAGAAGGTCCTACTAGACCAAACTTGATATTTTGGAGCTGATGGAACTAATAAATTTTTTATACGAGGTCCATAACTCTAGGCGACCCATATAGCTCCTTATTTTGAACTTAAAGGCTCCAAAACTCAAAATCTCTAAGAACCAACTCAAAATTCATCCTGTTCCCAAACCAACCATGGTTAACTTAGCATAATCGCACTACGAGAAGGGTGAAATGTTCAAAACACTCATAATATAGAAAAATAACCTTTATGTTCATTACAACATCCACCACTAAAAACCATGTTTATCCTCGAAGATAAAGGAAGAATGAAGTACGATCTCAACCAGGAGCATGAAGCATAAATTATAAGGCCTAGTACAGTTTCTCAAGTAAACTCCTTAGAGTGGAGCTACTACAAGATAACACAAGTCTGAATCTCTAAATCAAGGCTGATAATCAACACTTCAAGGTTAGCTAATTAAAATCACAACTCAGCATAATCGATGTATTCGTATACCTTCATGATGATTAACATACCCGTGGTTACTCCATAGACTCAAAACAAACTAGTTATATTTATACCATAGCACAATCATCAAATGGTCTTATTCCCTTAACCCTACCATGAATTCCTGAGCTAGTACCATTCCGAGATCGAATATAAAGCTAAAGATAAACTAATACTCATCCTCAAGATGTAAACACCACAATTGACTCATATATAATAGAGACACCATTGACATAGCCACTTCATGATGCTTAATTGAATAACCCACCACAAACCAATCCATACTTACTGAAGAGGAACCCACTTAGTATGGTTGTTAATACCTAAAATTATGGAGATAGATTAGCCATCTAGCAAACGATGCCCTCTAATACGCAAAACCGCTAATAACCCCTCCTTAAAGATTCAAACTACCCATTAGCTTCACATATAATGGTGACATGCCATGCCTAAAAACAACCAAATCCCCAACATAGGTCATAAATGAAATACTAGATTACTAGTACACCCAATACCCATAGTAATCATGCAACTCGGAGGAAACATTACGTGGACTAAAACATCAAGTCTATCTCACCGAGTAGGTAATGTTACCTCTGTGAACAAATCTACAAAATTATACCTTAATATAGATGCAGGTTTACTCTAAATCATATGGCAACTAATAGCTCAAATCTCGAATCACCGAGTCTTGCAAGGCGACTTGACCAAACTGGATGACCCATAGCTATCCTTCCCTCCTCACTCGTGTCAATCAAACTGTTCATGCTAAAGAACTCAAGACTTCAACATACCTGTCATTGATCTTCCATTGTGACACGTTATTTAAAAGTTTATTCAACACCATTACCTTAACTCAGCTGGTAGCATGGTGGACTATTTACACATAACCAAATGCAAATTTTTGAATTTCTCGATTTCAAACCATAAATAAGATAAACTTTCTCATGATCTTTCCAAATTTTTTGAAGTATCAACCTAATGCGACCAACTTATATCCTGCCCTACCAAACTAATGTTATTCAATGATCAATATGCTAAACAAGTAGGGATATATCTTTACTAGATGAAATTTGAATAGAGAACTGAAATGATTAAGATCTTTAAGCTTCTGAAAGTTATCACAAATATTGGAATATCAATCCTTAACAAGATAATATGGTCAGTGAGGATGAATTAAAAGAAGAATCCTTACCGAATCCCATTGGTAAACAAGCATCCCTCCTAACCACATAACAAAAACTCTACATCCCAATTACCATTATGAAAATTGAACATTTTACTAACAAAGGAATGAGAGGTATTGATAATCAACATGATACCGAATATCCCGCTCTAGTAGTGATCTTACACAACCATCAATACTGATACATGCCATAATGAATCACCCCTCAAGAAACACCAAAATTCATTTCACGTCCCACTCAAATCTAACTTATCCAAAAGAATCTGGACAAATTCGTTCATTTAATCATATCATAGGATTGGTTCACTCGATCCACCCCTGGGA
>JBDJHY010142856.1:0-13138 GCA_039654485.1 Withania somnifera | reverse complement strand
GTCTCAACATGGGCAATAATTTGTTCTGATACTAAACATCCAATTTAACCAATATATTGGCCAAGGAATGAATGTCCTGAGCCAATGGCCTCTCAAAAGCTAAAATAGAAGCTACGATATACCCATATTAGCCTTTCCCAAGAGATAAAGGATACTCAAAATCACAGTCCTTCAGGAGCTCAATCCACCTCCGTGCCTCAGGTTAAGCTTCCTATAACTCAAGATACTACAAAAAGTGGTGATCGGTATAAATCTCTCAATGGACACCATAAAGATAGTGCCTCCAAATCTTAAGCACAAAAACATCACCATAAATTCCAAGTCATGGGTGGGGTAAATAAGGTTATGATCCTTCAGCTGCCTCGATGCATAGGCTATAACATGACCCTGATGCATCATAACACAACCTAACCTAGTACCCGAAGTATCATAATACACTATATAGGGATGGCCCTCAAATGGCGATGAAAGAACTAGGGCGACAGTCAGCCACTTCTTCAACCTCAAAGGCTAGACTCGCACTCAGCCAACCACTAAAAGGGCATATCTTTCTGTTTTAGTCTAGTAAAAGGGGTTGTAATGGAAGAAGAACTCCAAAAAAATCAGCGATAGTACCCAGCTAACCCAAGGGAACTTCAAATCTCTTTGAACATAATAGGTCGAGGAAATCATACACCACCCTGCACGGATCAATGCTAATGCAAGCACCAGATACTACATGGCCCAATAAGGAAATAGACTCAAGATAAAACTTATACTTTGAGGACTTGGAGTAGAGCCTCTTATTCCTCAAAGTCTATGATACTACCCTCAGGTGCTCCTCGTACTCTGCTCAACTCCGTAAGTAAACCAATATGTCATTGATGAATATGATCACAAAAAATTTGAAATAGGCCCTGGATATACGATTTATCAAATCCATAAAGGCTATAAGGGCATTAGTCAGCCCAAATTACATCACCAAAAACTCATAATGCTTATACCTTATTCGAAGAGCTATCTTTGGGACATCCTCAACACGAGTACTTAACAAATAGTAGCCGAATATCAAACCAACCATAGAAAACAATTTGGCGATCTATAACTAGTCAAATAAATCATCAATAAATGGTAGGGGATACTTATCCTTAATAGTCACCTTGTTCAACTACCTATAGTCAATATATATCCACAAAGACCCATTATTTTTCTTCACAAATGACATGGGGGAACCCATGGAGACACACTAGGATGGATAAAACCTCTGTTAAGTAAATCCTATAACTGAACACTCAACTCTTAAAGATCTTCTAGATCCATACGATAAAGGGTGGTAAAAATGGGCCCTTTTCCAAGCTCATCCTTAATAGCAGAGTTAATATCATACTTAGGTGGGAGGACAGGTAGATCAATAGGAAAAATATCCATAAACTTACTAAATACTAGCATAGACTAAGGGGAGGTAGAATAATAGAAACATCTCTAACATGGGATAAGAAGGAACAATAACCTCAAGCAACAAGTCTACGGGCCTGACAATAATAAGTAACCAAATTGAAGAATATCTTGTGGGACCACGCCACAGTACTGGGGGTACTCCGGGCATATACAAGGTCATGGTCTTGGCATAGAATCTAGGATCACAGGATAAGGGGATAACTAGTTCATGCCTAAGATCACATCAAAATTATACATATCTAACAAAATCCAATCAGGCCGAGTGTCGTGATTCTAACACCACTAGGGTTGTACCCACAAGGGTAGACACACTCAAGGGTACATTCAATATCTCACTATAAACACTATACATAAGATAAGGTGGATGCAGGATCAAACAAAATTAGGGTTGAGTGCCTATAAACAATCAATGTACCAGTAAAAATTGCATCTGAGGCCTCAGCTGTTGTCCTGTCCTAAATAGTACAAAACTAGAAATGTCCCCCACCCTGTTGTGGCTCAATAACTCTACCTCAAATTCTCCCTCCCTAGCCCCTTCCCCTAACTCTGCGAGCGATGTGTTGTCCACCTCTAGCCAGTGGCAAGTCTGAAGTGGCTAGGTAGGAAAAGCTGCGATCTGAGCAGTCTTGTGTCGAGGACATTTTCTAGAAAAATGGCCCTTATCTCCATACCCATAGAACTCCTCTACAAAAAGATATTTGGCAACCCCGAGGCAGTCTCTAGCATAGTTACCTGCCCCTCTGCACTTATAGCAACCTCCCCTATATCTGATCTGGCTATAGGGACCCTTTATATGGCCTTGTGAACCTGAAGCTATTCCCCTGATAGTTTGGCTACCAAACTCGACTGTTTGATATTTTGGCCTACTCTACAAAATTATAGCCTCCGGATCTAGACCCTAAAAAAATACTCTGGTGGTGTTTTCTCTTCTCGTTTCCCCCTTGGGCCTAGCAAGCAAAGGACTCCATGATGCGGACATGGTAAAAAATATCTAAGAAAGACCTTTTCAATACTAGAATCCACTCAACTTGACCTCGCAAGTCCAACCTCAACCCATACGCAAAGCGGTGAATCCACTCCTCCTCAGTAGGCATCAAATGTCCAACATACCTAGAAAGCTCAATAAATTAGGCCTTATACTTAGAAACTATCATAGCACCATGGCATAAGCCTACAAACTATGCTTACAATCCATCTCGTGCTTTTCTAGGTAGGTACTAGGTAATGAAGGCCTCTCTAAACTGTCTCCAAGTCAGTAGGGCTGAACCTGATAGCCTACAATCTCTAAAAAAACTCTCCACTATTGACTAGCTGCACCCTTAAGTAAATAGGAATTAAAATAGTCCCCATGCATCTACAATTAACTCTAAAGTCCTCAGATGCTCCTCAAAAATAGAGATAAACTCATGGGATCGTGCCTTTATTCTCCCAATAACCTAGCAGAGGCAATCTGCAAAAAGTGGTGGAGCATCTTCCGTACCTGAAAAGCAGGTATAGTTAGAGCTGGTGCTGGTGCTGGTGCTGGTGCTGGTGCTGGTGCTGGTGCTAGTGTAGATACAGTAACCATAACAGTCTGGAATGGAATGGTTGAAGGAAATTGTTGTACTTCTAGGGATATAGATACTAGGGGAGGCGGTGCACACTATGCCGCTCCATAAATAAATGATTGTGGCATTTATTCTGATATCCCATCAAGCATCTGTAGCATCTGCCATAACAAATATATGAATGCGTCAGGCGGTAGGAATGTGGTTATGGTGCAGGAAATGTCTGTGGATGTGTAATGGCTGGGATAGCAACAACTGGTTGACCATTATCCCTAACCCCCTCTTGATCTATTAGGGTAGGGTCTCGATCTACGGACGAACTGCGGGCATGCACTATCTGCAAAAGAGTTAAGCCAAGGTAAGTTTTTCAGAAATGGTATGTGTGTTAACACAATACAAGAATTAAGAGATGAAAGCTTCCCTAAGAAACCCATAACCTCTCAAATATTAGATACATATGCCAATGCATCGATCCACAAAACTCTACTTGGTATTTGCTTCAATACCAAAGAGACCGATGAACTTAGATTTGATACCACTCTATCACAAACAAAAACTTGAGTCATGATAGAGTCTACAACTCTCCCATATATAAGCCTATACCAATAGCCCGGAGCAACTTTCAATGGGCCATAAACGCTCACAAACAACAAGAACATTAATAACATGATCAAAATGTACAACAATGGAAGAAAAATAAGTATATATACAGCCCAAATACCAAAACCTGGTGTCAATGGCATACAGATCTACTAAACAAAGTAATTAAAAAAGAAACATACACAAGTACAACTCCTATGAAGAGTTCTACATAAGGTCTACCATGAATAAAATTCAAGCAGGATTAATAACATAGAAGCCAAGATTAGCTCGAATGTCGAAGCACACTGTAGTCTCTATGGATCCGCAGTATCTAACCAACACGATCAGGTCATCTCCAATAACCCCTACCAGTATCTACACCATGAAAATGGTACAGAAGTCTAGCATGAGTACAAAACACGGGTATCCGGTAGGCATCATAGACCGACTGAGCTAGAAACATATATAAGTAAGGAAATTTCAATAGGTCAATAATTTTAAGTAAGAAATATAACACTAGATGCTAGATACATAAATAGGTATGAAGTACATATGCTAGCTAATACTAATAGATATAAATTATAGGAACTAAACAGGTAGTCTAAGCATGACTATCGTATAAAAAAATCAACTATCTCATAGGACTGGAATAGTTAGAGCAAACGTACCTGATCTCCAAATGAGCATACGATAACCAATACGACAGTCGATAGTAACACAAGTAATAAGGCATAAGAATAAATATATATAAAGTAAGTAACAATTATAATCTAAATGGCCCCTCATAAGACCACTGAGTAAAAATAGAAGAAAATCACAAAAACATGCCTGTGCTAAAAAAGTAAATCTGAATAATGTCATCTCGTACCAGGGGTCAGCTCCCCATTAGTGCCAATAGTATGGGTCCCTCCTAGCAGGTCCACGCCTCAATAATGCCAATAGTGGGGTCCTTGACCCTTAGTACCAAATTAGTGGGATCCATAACCCTTAGTGCCAAATCAGTGGGTTCCTTGACACTTAGTGCCAAATCAGTGGCGTCCTTGACCCTTAGTGCCAAATCAGTAGGGTCTTTGCCTTAGAGGTTCATATAACAAGCCCCACCTCAATAGTGCCAACAATATCAATCATTGCCAATAGGTATAATAATTTAACTCTATGATAGCTACGAAAACCCTACTCCTTTAGTATTCTAAAATGGCTCCACACCTTTAGGTGGTCAGTATAAGTATATGTATATGTATATGTATATGTAAAAAGATTCCTTTTTAATTATTAAGACAGAAAACCTTCAAGTATTAGTTGAGTCAGGTAATACCTTTTTACCATAGACATGGGCCACACCCATGCTTAATTTACTAATGCTTAATATTTAAAATGCATGATCACAACACAACGACAATAATAAAAAGAGTTAACAGTAGACTTGGTTCATCCCAAGGACACCATTTAATAAATAAACTCATTCACTAGTCATCTAATGGCTCAAGACATCAAAATATGGTCCGAGACACCTACATGTAGCCCAACACCCTCTACATTTCTTCATGCGACCCCCTGAAAGGAAGTGAACATGAGATAAATTTTTAAAAGGGGGATTTCAACCTAACACTACATATATATTATATAATAACCCAATCTAAGGAAAAGTAAACCTAGCCTACCTGGGTGCCAGCGAGAATCCTCGATAAGCATGCAGCACTAGTTCGAAGCTCTGAGCTTAGCCAAAATTGCCTGAAACTAGAAAATTATGAATCGAAGGATCAAAACATGAATAAATATACCAATATTTCCAAGTGTAATCGGGTCCAAAAATGGGCCTAAACAAAGGTACATAGGCCCCATGGTATGAAAAAATAAATTAAAAATACCAGCATGAAGGCCTCAACTCAATGAACTCTTGATTTGAAAATGCATAGAATTTGACCACCGAAAGGACCTTAATTGGAGAAACAAAGTTTATGGAAAAAGTGCAAAATATTGCATAAAGAAAAAAATAGAGATAGGGGGGAAGAAATCGACCTTAAACATGATACGAGCTACGCACAATCACGAACCATGCACGAATAATACCCAATAATTTTCACCCAAAAGATCAAGAATTTTGAGAGAGAAAGATGGAAATTTTGAGTTTAACTCAGCTCTCAACTGCCGAAACTTCTTTATAGGAACTTGACGCCTTCATCATGCTCAACTCATCGTGATTGTGGAACCACGTAACACGATCTTAAAGAATAATTTCCCTAAATGATGTGATCACGACCAAAACTCATGAAGATTGCGATGAATGAAAAATCAAACCTACATGATCAAAAACTAGAGCAAGTCGATTGCGATTAAGGAACTATGCCTGCAATTTAGCCAGCAAAACAACTATTTTTTTCCAATTCCAAAAGCTCCCAATGGGGGCTCAGAATGGAATTGGGCATAGAATTAAGAAAACTAGATATACACACATCTTGGAATAGACATTCTGTACCTAAAAAAATTATCAAAAAGGCAGACATATGGCATTTGAAGGAAAAGACTCCCTGAACCAAAAGAGACAAAAATTCCAACTTTCAACTTGCGCACCCAAAACAAGCCCCGGCACCTCCAGTGGTGAACTAATAACTCAACTACCCTAAAATTACCATTAGAAAGTTGATGGAATCTTTGGAATTCCGATCCGGTGCTCCAATCACAAAAAGTCTACCTAGGCTCCAAAATAAGCTTTGGCTGAACTTAATTTGCACAAAATAGCTCAAATTAAAATGAACACCTTGGGACATAAACTTAAGGTATTTATAGTACAAATTAATCATTTCAAAGATAAAAAATTATAGTAATTTGATTCCAAGAACGTTTACTAAGACTTCACTCCAAAGTTCCACCATTTCAAGGTTAAGCCTTCAGAATAGAAAAACTAAGATAATAGGCTATAAAACTCCTAAGGAACAAAACTAACTATCCTAGCAAGTCATAAATGATATGGGGAAGCTAAAAGAAAGATCTAAAAACTTAAGAAAATAAAAGGCAAGTAAATGACCAATGGGTCATTAATAGTTATGGTATCAGTTTAGGGTTCCCAACTCACTTCGGTAACTAGAAGGATAGTTATAGGTTTTGAGTAGGATTTGGAGTATCATGGAGCAGTTTAGAACCCTGCTAGATGTAATAGCATAGTGGATGTTGCCTAGGTATTCATATTGAATAACTTTAATTAGATTTTGGGAGCCTTATGGATATTTGGAAGTGTAGCTTAGACATGGAGTAACTAGACTGTGATATTGGTGTTGATGAGCAGTTGCAAGGATAGTTTAGGATTTTGGAAGCTATAGAATTTTTATGTTCTTCAATATTCAATATGTGACTTCCTTATTTTCGTCTCCTATCTGCATAGAGGTATTGTGTTGGTGTGTTTTGTGGTTTTCAACAAGACAGTGCTTGACTTCGTTTTTGATTTTAGCATTGAAAGAGATTGTGATGTTTTTAAAGAGATCAACTAAGGGAATTAGAAATATTGTTGGTTTGTGGTTAGCTTGTTGTCATAGTTTCCAATTAGTATAGTTGTCATGATTGCCTTTGCGGGTTTGTAAGGTTTGGTCACTTTAGTTGGAGTCTTCTCTTCCCTTCTGTCTGCTCTGTTTTGACTTTTGGGATGAAAGTTATTTTTTGTATTGGATGTTGTAAACCCATATTGTTATTCAAGTGTGTGTCATTTTATCTTGTATTCTAGAGCATTCCAGTGTCTACCCTATGTCATTTATGACTTGTTGGTACTAGTAGTTTGGTTCTCTAGTAGCTTGGTTGAGAGTTATCTCTAATTTCCTATTTTAGAGCCTAGTCTTAGATACTCATTGACATTTGTCAAAATTCCTTTAATATGAAATCATAATGAAATTTCAATAGTCCCATCATCTCTAAAATGGTGTTTTTTGGCTAGTTGAGTTATTGGTGCACTTTTGGAGGTATCCGGTCTCATTTTAAGGGTCCGTGTTGAGAGTTAGGAAGTTAACCCTATTTATCCACTGGTTTGGAGGTTATTTTTTATCAAACGACCTCAGTTGGACATTTCATCATTTTCTTTGATTTGGAATATGTTTGTCATGCAAGATGAATATTTTTCTTATTGTTATTGGACACTTTTTCAATTTTGTGTCCTCTTTTGTAAATTTTATTATTGCAAAAAACTCTGCAGTGTAGGCGTTCAGCGCTATGTGATTTTTGATATGATCATGGTATTTCTCCCTATTTTCCTTAGCGCAATCACGCTATATTGACGTGATTGTTGTAAACCTTACTTTCCTTCTTTAGCTCATTCGCATTTTGGGACATGTTCATGTTAAGTCTCCTTTTCTTCTTTTTGAGTGATTGAGCATCATCGAACCCAGGCCTATTTAAGGTCTTTTCCTTGTTATTTCAGCATTTAACACCCCATTACTCTCTCTATATATAAACTCTTTATATACACTAAATCTCTCCCATATCTTGTACCTTGAGCTGAGATAACTTCAATGCATCAGGATTCTTGGCTTCCTTCTCTTTTTGGGTAAGTTTTCCCTTTTCAAAATTCTTTTTAAATGGTGAATTTCCACCATTTTTACCCTTTTTATCAAGCTTTAGTTTTCTCCTTTTTTTTCAGCTGATTATTTATTAATTGTGGTGCTTTAAGCTTGGTTTCACTCCATAGTCGATTTTCCATTCATTTTTTTGGTACGTAATTCCTCCGTTTGAGATTTATAGTTCCATAATGTTTTGGATTTGGTTTCACTTCTTCTCTGGGAATTTATATATCCTTCCTGCACTTGGATTATGCTCAATTTTATAGCATGAGTTCCTGGTGATGCAGGAAACTCATTAGCAAAGTGTTTTTCTAGGTCTGACAAACAGTTCCCACAGGCCCATTTAGGCTTAATTTTGGGACCAACATAAAATTAAGTGTAATTAGTATTATTGCACTCATCCTGACATGTGCATTCATATTTATCAGCTTCGAAGCTATTCGAGGTCATTTCTTATCAGTCGAGATAATCACTGTGTTGTGGAGTGGTATTCGCTAGATGACAGGTAGGATTTGTGGGACTTACTCTACGTATATAGCTTATATAATTGCACTGAATAACATCCTTAGGTTGGTAAATTTAGGCTATCATCGTGTACTTTGAATACTCTTTTTATTATTCTCTATCTCTTTCTCTCTATCGACAGTCAGTGTAATATGATACCTAAGACCTAATATTGGCCTTGTGATGGCCGTAGAGTGACTGGAAGTAGTAGAATCTTGTTGCATGGGTTGTCTTTTGGGCTTTTCCCTTGGGTTTGGTTGTTTCCTTGTGCTGCTAGTTGTAGCTTAGTTTATCTTGTGCAACGGATATGTTAGCTGTAGTTATTTCTTGTGTTGTTGCATTCATACAACATGAGACCCGTCAAGCTTAATATTGAGAGTGCATTTAGAGTAGCCTAGTATCACCCTATTTCTTACACTGTTGGGCCATGGAGGCCGATTTTTATATAATAAGCACTTAAATGGCTAATACTAGAATAAAATGGAATTTTCTAATGGTAATAATAACATAAATGTCTTTTCTAGTAGTTTTAAACTCATCTAGGTATCACTTGATACTACTCTTTTCTTTATTCTTTAGACTAGGTTTCACACCCTGGCACCTAGTACAACCATTTACTATGTATCTGGGACCTGGGTTCGACTTTGTTTGGTAGTGAGTATAGCCGTAACACTTGAGTTTGACTTTGCATGGCAGTGAGTACAAATTTTCTATACTTATCATGCCTTCTTATTTAGGGACCTTAGTGATACTATTTTATTAAGGCATGCGGAACAACAACTTGACAAGATTACAACATGATGAGCCTATTATAATAAGGAATTATATGACACTATATAAGACTCCATAAGACTCTGTGATATTGGGATATGAGGTTACTATGATACTAGAGATTTCTACACAGTTTGCATACCTCCATGGACTCATCCTCTGGGCTGCAAGCGACTAGAGGAGATGTAGGTTATAGGGGGTTAAGCCCTTCTATTGGTCTTACTTGTTGGACATATGGGTACTGGAAGAGGAGCGTGAACAAGAACTATTGCATCATTGTGTGTTTTTACTTTTCTACACTTGTTTTTTTGTGTGTACCCTTGGTTTAATAGGAGGCTGATGGGTAAGCATGCCTTTTATGTACTTTACCAGTCTTCTGTGGGGTTGATAGAGTCTTACTATTTGTACCGTTTTACTTACTATTAGATATAGTTATATTTATTTACTTATTGTTATCCTTACCTGGTGGTTTACTTGTTAGTGGATATATTTGTTGTATCATCTCCATTCGTATCTTGGGGTTACCGATATACTGCTCATGTCCCCTTAGTTCCTTTGCTATCTTCCTTGTCTGATCTTACTATTGTTATTTTTGTATTGCTATGTTCTCTCTCCTACCTGAGTTCTTATTCTGTATTTTAGCTTGCGCTAACCATGCCCTTTCTTCTTCGTTGCTTCCTTCTTGAATGGCTATATTTTAGTGTTGTGTTACTCATTGTGATGCTCTTCTAGTGTGCCTAGTAGGCCCTCTTATCCCTATGGGTAAATGTTGTTTCGACAACTTGTGCTCATACTACACTTCTGAGTCTCCCTGGATTCAAATACAGGTGTGAGTTATCACTATTGATGATGTCCATCATGCTATCTAGGTGACTTCATATCTATATAGTGAGCTCCCCACATTAGGAGTTACCTACATCTCTTACGTATATATTTTGTCTCTTTTTTATTCATGAGACAGATGAATCTATTGTACTTTTATATAGTTGTGTTTTGTGATTCATAATAGCACATACATACACTGATACCAAGTCTTGTGAGGGTCTTATTGACAGGGTAATTTATGTTTTCCCCACTATTTTGTCTATTCATTACTATTTTTTTCTTACTGTAGTTATGCATAGCTTATATACTGTCATAGCCCATCAGTTACGGCTCTAGGCTACAGGATTAATTTTCCTACTAGTGGGATAGTAGGTCCCATCATGATTCGAGAAATTGGGTCATGCTAGAAGCGAAGATTGGTGGCTTGATGCACTATTAGTCAGAGCTACATTTGGGATCCATACTGGAGGTAGAGTCCGAGGATGTGCTAGAATTTTGACCTCCTTCTTAGATGCTACATTCGTCAGAACTTCCATGGTTTGGCCTGAGACTGCTATAGTTTAACAGCCACTCGGTGTCCAGAGAATCTCTCATTTTTCTCTTGAGTTATCACCCAATGGGTTTAGTTCTATACTAGTTCTTCAGAACATTCATATGGGTGTATTGAGATCACTATATAGGGTAGCTCATATAGGATTTCTACCTGGTGTTGGGATTTTTTCTCCAATTAAGTATTTGTTTTTGGGCGTGGAGCAGGGTTCCTTGTCTATGGCTAAGTATGAGGCCAAATTCCATGAGTTATTTAGGACCACTTCTATAGTCTTTACTTATGATCATAAGAGGGTTCAAAGTTTTATGGATGCATTGATTCTTCCCCTTCGTCTAGTATTTGATCCTTTGGTAGTAGCAGGCCATTCTTTTACCCAAATTTTTGGCTACACGAGATTGATTTATTGCCTATGTTAGGAGGTGTATTATAGTGACCCTTAAATTCATTTGGGTGTTTAATGAGTTATATTGAGTTCTAAAGATTTCTAGTAGTTTCCCCAGGTCATATGACTTGCTGGGACAGGTAGTCCAGCTCTTTGTGGCTCGGTTAAGATTTATGTCACTTTTCCTGTTTTGAAACATGAAACTTGGAATTCATTGACTTTAGTCCACTTTTCTTTAACGCGTGCTTAAAATTGAATTATAACAGTTTTGTTAGCTTTGAAATGCCGAGTTTAGTCTAGTAAGACCTTTGGTTTGTTTTTTGGAGCCTTTGGTTTGAACTTTTATGGAATTTCAGTTCACCTAAAGCTCATTTCGGTGCTTGGGTGGTCTTTCTGTGATCGAAGCATCGGATCAAAATTTAGATGCTTCCATCAGATCCAAAATGGTGATGTTAGGATATTTTGTCCTTCGGTGCACTTCTTGATGTGTCCGTGCTCATTTTGTGTTAGTTTTTGGAAAGTTAGAAATTTCCTCTTTATGTTAATTTTAGTTTGGGGGTTTTTTTTTCTCAAACAACCTCAGTTGGTCCTTTTGTCAATTTTGTTGAGTCTTTAGTGTGTCTTACACTAAAAATACATATTTGGTTTTCTAGAATTGGACTCAGAATGCTTGTTATAGGCCCCTCATAGTTTTATCTTTTTAGTTGTCTAAAGTTGCAGGTCCAAGTCGCACCAGCAACTGTTTCCCCTGTGAATATGGATTTGCTCTGGTAATGGTTGCCCCAATGACCATGGCTTACCCCTACAAGGTTTGCACCATCGACCAGGGGGTCGCAACAGCAGTCATGGACAATTTTAAAACGGGTCTTCTCCTTCATTCTATTTTATTTCCTTTTCATCAAATCCTCCATAGGTGCAACCCAAGGGGCTAAGTAAGTGTATTTTGAGCTGGGGGAAGTGGTTAGGAGTTGTGTGGAAGTTGGTGTCACCTCATAATGTACGATTCCTCTGGGTAATTATTGTTCTTTTTATCCCTTTCATGTTCGAGTGGAATTTCCTTACTTATGAACCTTATTTATCCCTTATTCTTCTATTGTTTTGAGCTCAATCTTGCACCATGTGCTCCCAAGATGAGCTCTACACACTGGTACCTTTGGTTTATTTTTTGGGGTTGTGGGGCTCACGGTCCCATTTTAGCCCCAGTTTTTGGTTCAGAATGGAATTTAGTTTAAATTGTTCCATTAGACTCATATTGATCCCTGGATTCATAGTTCACTAGTTTTGGGAATTGTTGGAGACCGTTTTCTATCAGTCGGGTTAATATTTAGAGGTTGTAGTGCACTAGTCACCAGATGACAGGTATCTCAGTGGGGCTATATTTGGGCATATAACTTACATAATTGTACTGAATAGCATCTATGGTTGGGTTTTTTAGGTTGTTACCGTGTACTTGGAACACTTCTTCATCCCTTTCCCATTCTTTCCCCTGATTGGAGTTTGGTGTAATCAACGCTTGTGACTTAGTATTAGCCTCGCAATGGATTTAGGGTGACTCTGAAGTAGAAGAATGTTGATGTGTGGGTTGGTTTTATTTTGCATTCTGGTTTGGGCTGGTGCATTGTGCTGCTAGTTGTAGCATAGTTGCGCCTGTGCAAGGAATAGGTTAGCTGTAGATATTTCTTGTGATGTTGCACTGTCAGCTGTAGCTCTATTCTGACAGTGCATTTAGGGATGGGGCCAGTGTCACACATTGACCTATTGATCTGTGGAGCCGGGTTACTTAATATAATAAAAAAATAATGGCATAAAATATAATAACATGGAACTTTCTGATAATAATATAAGTTAATGGATAACCACTTTAGACTCAGTGGTGTGCCTAGTACTAACCTTTCTACTAGTTTTAGACTAGGCTTCACACCCTAGCACCGAGTACTATCATTTGAATACAAATGCTGGGACTTGAGTCTAACTTAATTTGGTAGTGAGTACAACCGCT
>JBDJHY010142845.1:0-13139 GCA_039654485.1 Withania somnifera | reverse complement strand
TATTCTGTACTGGTTATATATTTATAGTAGCTCATCGGCCATGACACCAGGTTTTGGAAGGTGGGTTTCTGTTGTTTTGTTGAGTTGTCTCTTCCTTCTTTCTTGGTTTCTCTTTGGGATTATAGGTACTGGACCACCACTACTCGCTATGGGCCAGGGATCAAGCTTGTCTACAGGTGAGGTGTAGACTCCATCACTTTCCGATTTTTGAGTCATGACACAGTATGGGCCAATTTCATGTTGTAACACACTATACAAGTGTATTTCTAAGCTTCTATGTAGAAGATTAAATAATTTGTTACCTGATATTTTAAGTTCTTTGCAATATGCTTTTGTTAAATGGAGGTCCTTCGTTCAAAATGTGTTAGTTTATCATGACTTATTCAGGCAGTATAATAGGAAAATATCTCTTAGATATCTCATGAAAATAAACCTTAAGAAGGCTTATGATATGGTGATATGGGTGTTTAGAAAGGAAATGCTAGTTGGTTTTGGTTTTCCTACTAAATTTGTAAACCTTGTGATGGAGTGTTTTACCACAACTATTGTCTTTATCAAAGTAAATGGAGAAGGATGTGGTTTTTTTTAAGGAAGAAGAGGCTTGAGGAAAGGTGATCCCATATCACCTTTGTTGTTTGTTCTTGTCATGGAATATTTTTCAAGGACACTGAGCAGAATGAGTCAGTTACCTGATTTCAAATCATCCCATGTGTAAGGTTTAACAACTCACCCATCTCACCTTTGCAGGTGATCTAATGATCTTTTCTAAAAGAACTGAGCAAGCAGTGAGCAGGATAATGGAGGCAATCAAATGCTTTTTAAGAGACAGCAAGCTTAACTACCAATAATGACAAATCCAGTATGTTCATAGCTAGAGTAGAAGAGGAATTTAAACATAGAATACTAGATATAGCATAATTTACTATGGGAAAATTACGTATGAAGTATCCAGGGTTACCTTTAACTCATAGGACATGGTGTAAATTAGATTGTCATCATCTTAGACTAAGGACAACAGAGAACTGAGGAGTCTATCAGCCAGATATCTCTCCTATACAAGCAGATTATAAATTGTGACTTCAGTGGTATTCTCATTACAAAATTTTTGGAGGTTCTATTTTCATATTGCAACAAAGTGTTTTGAAATTCATAGAGAAGAAATGCAGAGAGTTTATTTGGAGTAGTAGTGAAATAAAGAAGATGATGGCACTGGTAGCATGGTCAGATGTTTGGTGGCCAAAAGTAAAAGGAGGTCTGAACATAACGAAAAGTAAGACTTGGAATGTTGAAGAAGTAGGGAAATTAAAATAGTGGATTCACAAAAAGGAACAATTATGGGTAAAATAGGTGCATAGTATCTATATGAAACAAAATGCGTGATTTTTGGGCTTAGTCTCTACCTAGAGAATGCAACTGGTATTGGAAACAGTTACACAAGATTAAA
Source organism: Withania somnifera (assembly GCA_039654485.1). Lineage (NCBI taxonomy): Eukaryota > Viridiplantae > Streptophyta > Magnoliopsida > Solanales > Solanaceae > Withania > Withania somnifera. The sequence continues at coordinate 11,695 of JBDJHY010142845.1, read as the reverse complement.
GTTGGCATAGTGAATTGGTATAGTCATGGGTGGTATAATTCATCCTCAATAGGAATAAACTAGATATCCCTAAGCTATGAGGCTTTGACGGGGAAGAGGGATGTATTTGTAATGGCACTAGGGTTTATTTTCTTGTTTTTATGTTTAAAGCTTTCTAGTAGCTACCCCAAGTCTTGTGTAACTTATTGGAAACGGTAGTTCAGATCCATGTCAGTTCTTGTACATATCTCGACTTCTTTATTTTGGAGTTTTAACTTTATAATTGGGTAACTTGAGAATAAATTTCACAAAAACGTTCTTGAAATCGAGCAAAATCTGACAGTTTCTGAACTCTAGAACGTGGACTTTAATTTAGGGGGATTCTTGGTTAGAATCCTGAGGCTTTCAGTTGCGGTGTTTTACCATTAGATTATATATATTTATTTTTATTAAAGAGAAAACATAATTATTATCTAAAATAAAATGATTTAATCTAACAGTACAACATCACAACTAAAATCCCTAGAATCAGAACCAAGAGCCCCTCTAGACTAAAGTCCGCATTTTAGAGTTAACGAAACTGTTAGATTTTGATTCCAAACACGTTTTTGAGAAATTTATTCTCAAGTTACCCGATTCTAATATCAAAACCCCAAAATAGATAAAAATTGAGATACGTGCAAGAACTGCCAGGGATCCGATCTATCGGTCCTAGTAAGTCACAAATGACTTAGGGAAGCTACTAAAATGCTTTGAAAATAGAAAGATTGCAAAAATAAGAAAATAACCCCAAGGGTCATTACAATATCCAATAATAACAAGGACTTTGGTCCACAAAATTCACGAAGAAAGGAGTACCTGAAGTCTTGATCAAGAAAGATCATACTGGGCTCGCTTATCCCTTCCTATGATTCAGGTTATCTACCTGGTCTGACAACGTACCCAAACAACCTTTGCTGCCAAAGTCCCCTTGAACTCTGATAACCCAACAACTCCATCTCTTTCCCTCCCCCACGGCTACTAAAAAGCACTATCGTTTCCCAAACTAAACCAGCTGAACCAAGACTCTATGGAGCACTAAAGCAAACCCGACGTGCATAACCACGAAGCACCACTGCAGAAATCCCAAGACCACGAGTTCCAAGGGCACAATCAACCAACAAATCACGAACTTAAGGATCCCTAAAGAAACTAATACCAACTAAGTAACTATCCCAGGCACCACTAATGAAAAACATCTTTTCCTGCAAAGTTAGCCTTACCCATAAACCAAAGTCTGAGACCAAAATGACTATATGAACCTCGAGTGACAAAACCAACCCACCAATCTGAAAACCAACTAAGAATCAACTTGAAAAGTACACTTGAAACACCAAGGAGCGAGCACCATAGATAACTCTACCACCCCATCCACATACTATCTAGCAACTCGGGCCACAACTACAATCTTAACTGCCACCGTCTCACCATTAATACAATACAAAACACCAAGCTAATGTGCTACTCAAAAATAAGGTACCCAAAGCCAATGGACACCATAGATCTGAGAAGAAAGATGAAATCCAACTACTCACAACTTCCTGAAACCACATACTCACAACTTCAAACATGAGGCGATCGTGACTCCTATATAGGAAACACAACCACAAACTTGAATCACAAGAAACACAGAAAAAATCCAAACTAATATCCATCAACAAGTGGCCAAGGCCTGCACGACCGCATCAATCAATTGAACTAAAGGTGCACCGTACTACCCAAGGAAGGTGGAGATGCTTAAGGTTTGATGTTACAAGGTTTGTGTCTCGGTGCCTAAACTATCAGCAGGGGAAGTTAGAGCACTGAAGACCAAGTGGAGTGATGTAGCGGCTTTCTATTCTTGAGTAGAAGTGGGAAAGGAATAATACAGACTTGTTTCTAAACTCCCTCATACTTCTCGGGGTCATCATTGTGGATTGATTGACTAAGTCCACCCACTTCCTACCGACTTCATCATCTTGGATTGTAGAGAGTCTTGCTACCTTATATGTTCAAGAGGTCCTTTGCCCACTTGGGGTTTCAGTTTCTATCATTTCAACCAAAGGAACTCAGTTCACTTCTCGATTTTGGAGGATAGTACAACAATAGATGGGTATATATGTAGCTCTGGGTGCTGCTTTCCATCCACAGACTGTTGATCAGTTTGAACGGACCATTCAGGTACTCCAGGATACATTGCGGGCTTGCTTTTTTAATCTTAGTAGTAGTTGTGATCAGCATTTTCCCTTAGCAGGGTTTTCATATAATAACAACTACTATTCTAGCATTCATATGACTTCATTCGAGGCTTTGTACAGTAAGTGTTGCAGATCACCGATTGGTTGGTACGTGTTGAGGCTCGGCCTCAAACGTCAGATTGGCTAGAGATGCTACAGCAACAGTTATGGTTATCTAGGATGGAGAGGGATATACGAATCATTATCTTTATTTGACAAGCCTTAAGGTACTCCCTTCTTCTTAACTTTCGCGGACGGAAGTTTTTTGAGTGGTGGATGTTGTAATGACCCTCAGAGTTATTTTTTATGTTTCTATGTTTTTTTTCTATATTTAGAGTGTTCTAGTAGCTTCTTCAAGTCATTAGTGACTTGTTGGGCCGGTAGTTCCAATCCTTAGAAGTTCTTGTATTTATCTCGATTTCTATATTTTGGAGTTTTAACTTTAAAATTGGATAACTCTGGGCTTTCAGTTGTAGTGTTGTACCGTTTGGTTAAATCTTTTTATTTTAAATAATAATAATTTCGTTTCTTAAATAAAAATAAAATTATATATTTTAGTATTTCCTAAAAATATTTTCAAAAATTATGAAGTAGTCTTTCAAATGCAGTAAGTCCCGCATTTATTTATTTTACAAAAAGTAATTAACAATTAATATTTTACAGGTAATAGAGGGTCTAATTACATTAAAAAAATTATTATTTCAAGAAGTAAATTTTGTTAAAAATATTTTTCTATTAATTTTAATATATTTAAAATATTTAAAATATTTTATAATGAATCTAAAAAATATCTAAATATTTAATATTTAAATAATAGGAGAATGAATAACTTAATTCTCACCCCATGTATCCTTAGTGGTGGCACCCCTTTTATATATTTAAGCCACATATGGGCTGAGGTGGCAACCCATCATTTGCAGTACCCATGCATAGTTTTGTTCTAAAATAGAACGTTTACTATGATTTTATTTATATGAATATTTATTCTGTATTATTAAATTTCTCCCTCAATCTGGAAGTGAGTCCAAGTTTGATTTATTGAATTTATTTTTCGTTGTTTCAGGAAATTTTTGTTTAATTCTAACACAATTTTTTAAATGTAAAATTTGTACTTTTAATTTTGGGGGTTTTTTCTTTAATAAAAATAAAAAATATAGTTTTAGTGTCTTTCAAAAAATATTTATTGTAAATAGTTATAAAATTGTCACGACCCAAAAATCGGGGAGTGATGGCTTCTACACCTTACTTGTAGACAAGCCTAATCCCTGGCCCAGAGCATGTAGCGGTGGGCCAGTGCGTGCAATCCCAAAGAGAAACCCGAAAATAAAGAAGAAAAAACTCAAGCAAAACAACAGAAACACACTTTCCAAAACCTGGTGTCATAGTCGATGAGCTATTATACGTGAGTATAAACAAAACTGGATACAAGTCGGTATGACTCAAATATATATATATATATATATATATATATACAAAAGTTATCCCAAGTCATAGATGGAACAACTCCACTACAGAAGGAGATTGGAAGTAGTAAGGATGCCTAATGCTCACCGTATCTCCGGATAGCATAACTCTATCTAGCTCGATCGTGAACCCATTACTGACTCGTACCCGGATCTGTATTAAAAGGGTGTAGAAGTGTAACATGAGTACCAACAACAACGGGTACTCAGTAGGCATAGGTCGACTAAATAGCAATAAGCATAAACAAGGTAAAAAGCGATCAATACAAAAGGACAATTATAAACTGACATAATCAGCTCACAAAATAGTCAAATCGCGTGCCACTTACCTGGATCCTTTGTGAAACCATACCCAAGTGAAACTACGAATATATACTGTCAGGTAAATCTCAAAAGTACACCCATATCCAGTATAACCAGAAAATGCCGCCTAAGAGGTGCTATAGGCTGCCCCAAATACTTGTACGCTGTCTTTCTCGGTGACCCATGACACTTCAGAATCATATATATATATATATATAATTTGGGTCCCACCAGGACCCATATCCATATAATTATCCTTCCTGCGCTAGTATACCCCTCCACCCAGGCTATGCAGCACCGCGGGCGTCGACTTAGCGACCTACGTCGGAGAGTCTACGAAGGGAACCAATCCCGCATACTTTTCACAAATGCCGAGTGATGGAAAAATCATCAGGCAGGATACCAAATCTCAGCCTGAGCCCGTAAATATGTGTCACGACCCATAGCTTTGCTCTATCAAGTATCACGCCAGATTAGAAGAAAAGTAATAATCATATTATCACTAAAATAACAATACATACATATCAAGAGCAGATAAGCAGCCTACTTAGGATCGGCCTCTAGGCCACCAAACAACAATTCCGGGGGATAACTAGTAAGCCCTAATCACTAGTATAATCCCCTTCCCAACCTCACTACGGTTCAGAGTCAGCATATAAATAATACGCATCAAAGGTGTTACTCCTCCCCCACCATACTAGTCGGCGTGAAACACGCAGGTGGGCTCACGTAGTCCCAAGGTTGAGTACTGAACGATAAAGCCAGCAAAATGGCTATAGGCCAAGTGTAATAATAATGGGGCTCCAGACTAGTATCCCAACCCCAAGTTGGAAATTTACCAATGTAAATGTTATATCACATTTAGACAATAATGCAATAAATCTAGCCTACCTAGTTGCCAAAAAATAATTCTGAAATGCACCCAACGAATCAAAATCTCCTCACAAATTCCAAATAGGAGTGAAACTGTCGAAAACATGATCAACGAGTCAAGACGAGTAAAACAAGACTCATATTGCTATATAAACAGTAGAGCCAAAGTCTCGACTAAAAATCGGGTCTAAAACCCTATCAGTTCTAAATTAGAAAATAATTATATCAAATTGAAGAGCATGTCGTAGGGATCGTGTGGCACAAATTTAGGCTTAATTTCACGGTTAGAATTAAAGATACGAGCCCCTAAACATTTATTTACTATAGAAAAACATTAAAATTATAATAAAAATGAGGAATTACCAGCTAGAAACGCACGATGAACCAAAATATTGAACTTTCACATAAACAAACTGCCAAAATCACCTTCAACCCAAAAGGTTGAAGGTCGCTAATTTCCGATGGAGAAAGGATTTCCCTTTAACTAGAAAAGAAACAAAAGTACTAAGTAACGTTTTGACTTACCTTATGTAGCATACAATTAAATATATAGTAAAGCAACAGTGGAAGTGTGGCGGTGGCACAGAATTAAAGGAAATTTTTATTTTTTAAGTTTTTAAATAATTGAGTATAGTATAAATTAATATAAAATACTATAAATAATTTAAATATATCAAAGTTAATAGAAAATTATTTCTAATAAAATTTACTCCTTAAAATAATAAACTGCAACATAATTTAGTATGCTAACACAACCAAAAAAAAATATTAATTAGATTAAAACAATTTAATCTAATATTACTTAAAAATAATTAGGAGAATCTGTTACCTAATAGTTTAATAAAGAATGTGACATCAAAAACTTGACTTTAATTAGTTAAATGATTTTTATACTCCGAAACCTCTAAAGTTGATTATAATTATACTATAATTATAAAAAGATTCTAAAATTTATGATATCACAAAATAAACATTCAATTGGGGACAGTGAATCAATACTAGGCTTCTATCTTCGGTTAAATCTTTGATTAGTTTATTAGTTAGCGTCTTCCCATATGCATCCTTAGAAAAGGACATCCATTACAAATTGATTAACTAAGCGCGCCTAAAATACAAGCGATAGTGATGGATGGAAGGAACATATCATACTGTTAGTAAGTAATAATGGTCGTTGGTTGTTACTAAGAAATGGAATCTTCAATATACTTCCACCTTGCAACTTGCAAGATTCAATTGGTGTCATCAACAAGAAAGAGAAGATGGTGATGTAAACTCAATCAATATGTTCTTGGAGTGTAATCATTCACATTCGATGTTTATTGATTCAATTAAGTTGAAATTTATTAATTCAGCTAATTTAAATTTGATTAAGGTAAATATATTAAGAAAGGTAAGAGATACTAGAAAATGACAAAGATAGTTCCTTATTTTTATTTAGATTCAAAATAATTTCTTAAATATCAACGGAACAATTTTGGTCTTTTAAACTTATCAAAAAATGAATAAAAATTTTGACTTTCGTCAATTGTTTATCAATTTTAACTGTTAAATTTAACCAGTTTTTTTTTTTTTAAAAAAAAAATTAACTAAAAACATTAAGAAAAAATGTCAAAATTCTAAACATTTCACCAAAATAATTACATCAACCACACACACAAAAATACGCCTCAGAAAGTGACAACACACTCTCTGGGCTTAAATAGGATAGTTTTTTAAGATAATCATTTAATTAATAATTATTATTTTAATAAATTAAATTACTTTTTATTTTTTTTCCAACAAAGTGAATTTGAGTAGCCGAGAACTTGTCCTAATTAATGCTGTTGCGTCTTTGTTCCCGCCAATGTCGTCATGCGATATCATGGGACCGACCTCCTAACATTATCAAAATTTATCACTTACTTTTTTTCCTTTCTCCAACAATCTATAATATGCCAAGTAATCCTAATTATAGAAGACATTTTAGAAGATATAGGAAATAAATAATGTAATTTGATCGACCAGTAATTAAGAAAAGGTATCTCACCAGTCAAATCATACTTTTCCATACGTGTGCTCTTTCTCATTTTGGCTTAATTTAACGTCTAATTAATTTTGGCAAAGTTACGTAACAACTCCTTATGATTAATATTTTATTCATTTTAATTTATTTATTTAATTTTAATTTATTATAATAAAATTTTAAAAAGTAAAATTATTATGATTTTAAATTTAAAATTAAATATATTTTCAATTGCTTTTTTTTAAGGAATAATACAGAAATGGAGTAAGACCAAGTTGAACTACCTCTCTATCTATCCAAGGGATGGAAGGATTGTTTTCCGTTCCTCTCCTGCTGGTTGAGCACTTTTTTCCTCTGGTAAGTTATAGACAGAGTTTGAAAAGGTTAAATCTTTGATGACTTTATCATCTACACATATTATGAATTACGTTACATAGGGTAAAATTTTAGCTCCCTATTATTTCTCTACTCCGCTCCTCACCTAGCAGCAATTTTCGATAGATAGTTTCTATAAAGCAGAGACCTCCCAAATGGTAATGGAGGCGTGCAAAGATTTCTTCGGTCTAGAAGTAGTATTCCTTTCCAATCCAATTTATTCTGCCTTTTTCTTATTTATAATAGGCTGAAACTCCTCTTTGGTTTTTGTATGACTTTCACTCTTCTCCTTACAATTTATTTTTGGAAACAGAATTTGACTCAAAATTGCCCATTTTATTAGGGATTTCGCTGAATTTAATGAAAAAAATTTAAATTGAAAAAAGAATTTTTTTTTTAATAAACGTACTAAAAAGAAAGCAAAGACAATAAATTTGAAACAGGAAATAGTAAATCATAAAGAGAGCTTCAAGTGAAGTTGCAGAATCTGTGTAACAAATTAAATAGAAGTGCATTACCTTGATCACTAGTGATATTTTCTTCCTTTATATTGTAAATAATGTTTCACAAAGTTAAAAAAGACACCAATTTTTTCTTTCCATTTTAACATTATTTAAATAAAGGCATCCTTATACATAACCAAGAAATCATTAAAGAGTCATTCTTTTTCAAAACATTTACTTAAGATGAACTTAGTAAAATACCTTTTGAAATAATTTAATTTCTTTAAAGGTGTATTCAGGCTAAAATCGTTATTTATTATGAAGAGGAGAAGATATATATTTATTGACATAAAAAAAAAAGGTTATTAGATTGTTAGTAGTAAATTTGTAGGTTCAACACAAGTACGCATGCAACCAGCTCCGTACAACATCAAAATTAGAGTTACTTTTTCTTCTCCAGCTTACCAAATGGCAAGAATAGATGATATTTTCTGGAACGCATATATAAGAAGCAAACTATATATCGAAGGTATGCCAAGGGAAGCTCGGGCTAACCTATGTCTCAGTAGATGCCCAAGAAAGGACCACTCAATCCAGACTACGGTTCATGGTCACTGTTCTAGCTGTCCCATCACTATATAGTGTGGTTGGCGGCTTTGAAGACTTATCCGCTATGAAGCACCCCTGACGACTCAAAGTAAGGTCGAAATTACGAGACGGTGGAATGCAATGGGATAGATGGTAGAGGATTGCCTGCGCCCAAAAGTAATGATTCACTTGTCCCCTTGTCCATATCATTTTTTTTAAAATGATTAATTAACGACCTACCAAGCAAGGGCACGTTGCGCGGTAGTAGCCAGTTCAAGGAAGTGAAACTAAAACAGGAAACTTCCTCTTTTTTTGACAGGTCACCTTTGGATGTTGTCGTTACGCTTGGTTACGAAGATTACCGTGGTCTAAGTTTATCGATGAATTCAGTCAGCGAAAGTTCCTCCAACTCAATGAATTTAATCAAGAAAATGAGTAAGAAGATAAGGTATATATCCCACAAATCCAAAATCAACAATATTCTACTTTCCATAAATGCACAATTTTCTTCTAATATCTTTAACGTGTAAATAAATTTATAATAGTCCTATGATAATTGTATTGATAAAAAAAAAGTATGAGAAAGCGAAATTAAGACACGTAACGGTCTTGTTTATCAATGCGGAAGCGTGTTTCAAATATGTGCAACTTTCAGTAAATTTTCCTCTAATTGTTCCTTTTTATAACTAGCAATCCAACAGAGATTTTTCTACGACACTCTAAATGAGCTTAAATTAAATTAATTTGTTTAGAATTTTATGAATTGCGTTCAAATTGATTTATAATTGAATTCATCTCAATCTACTTTAGAAAGATCTTCAATTTAGTCCAATTAAATATTTTAATTCATTTAATAAAAAAATAATTTTTTTAATGAAATTACGAAAACAAATGTTAATATCTATTGTCACTCTCAAAATCATCCACCCATCAAATTCTAACTCACCTGCGACTGCTGCGACACACACAAATCTATCTATTCCCAACTAATTTTTTTAAAATTTCCTTTTAAAATTGTATTCTTCTTTCACAATCTAAAATATTTTTTCATTTACAAACGCTTATGTGATAATATTAATTGTGTTCCTACACCCTCCCCTCTCTCCCAAAAAGAAAAAAATTCTTTTCCTACTCCATCCCCACCTCCTCCACTCCGCCCCTCCCCTTTCTCAATTATTTTATTTTTTAAATTTTTCTTAAAAAACAAAAAATACACCATTCCTTATCCTCCAAGCCCAATTTTAAAGCTTTTTTTTTTATTAAAATAATTGTCTACACCACCTAGATCTACCATCACACCTAACCCCCCCCCCTTTCGGAAGCTGCGACACTTTTGTTATTCTCAATGTCGGCTTGAAAGCCAAAACGGATCTATCAAAACAGATCTATTCGTTGTAAATACTTGATCGATACGAAACTCTTTCTTAATTCATTGGGGTTTTTACAAAATACCATCTCAATTCATCCTATTTCATCAGTTTCGGGATGTGATATGGTTCTGAAGGATGAACCGGATATGGACAATTTCAATAAGATTTCATTTTTGAACAAAATTTTTTTGATTTATTTCATGTATTCCACCCCCTTCCCCCTTCTCCATCTCTCTTTCTCACCATAATATCCATCAACCCTATCCTCATATATTCTCATAATTTTATGTTTGATATATATAAATGTCTTTAAAATAATATTTTTTATTTACGGATACAAAAAATAAAGTAAAAGATAATATTTTTCTAGATAATGTTAATATTTTTCTCTATATCATACCGAACATACCCATAGTACATTTTATTTAATTAGTATAACGTTTGGTGACTTTCCTCTTCAAAATCAGGAACTAGTTTTTTATTTTTTTGAGTAAATTCAAGTTGTGGTTACAAGATATTAATATTCTTTAAATTAAATGGATCAAATTAAATAGCTCATGGCCCGGTCCAATTTTTAATTCATTTTAACTCAATTAATTTTAAACTAAAATAAATTTGAACATCAAACTCAATTTCTAGCTCAGCCCGTTTAATATCTTGACTCGATTCAACCCATCCATTTAATGCCTCATAGATTTCCCTCATCCAATAATCACATATAATGCTGAGCAATATATATCATACCTTAGCTATCATCAGATTTTACCTAAATGATTCTTCTATATTTTTATTTTTCTTATTTGATGTTCGAAATTTATATTGAGATTCAATTAATTTTAAATTTGTGCATTATTGGATTTATTCTTGGGTGCAACGCGCCGAACAAAAGAAAATTCATTCTCAAGTTTTGAAATCTAAAAATGTGATAAAAAATGTTGAAATCTGAATCATCCACCACAGCCATATTGGTAGTTCTTCTATATCTATCTTAGGGCCACTCTATTTTTGTTAGAAGTACAAATGCACCCTCAATTTGCATACCATTTGTCTCGAAACAAAACAAAAAACATTTATTCTGGACCGTTATATATTTGCTACAATCATACACTTGTGGCAAGATAAATATGGAACACATATACATGGAAGAGTTTCAAGATGAATACACTAAATAACAACATAGTTGACTAATATTCCCACTAATTAATACATTCGGCATCAATTAAAAGTTGAAAAATGTTTGTACAAAATTCAGCTATATGTTAAAGAGTGTAGTTTCTGCTTCTTAATTACAAAAATTTAATCAAGTAATAACTGAAAAATAATAATAATCCAAAATTTAAAAGCAGAGAAGGGATTTTAGGTTGAATTAAAGTGTGATACACAATAAGATTTTAGAAGTTGTTTTGTATGTATTACGTGACGAAGAACGCAACTACATTTTGAATGTGTGAGTACTATTTTGGCAAGTGCAGCCTCCTTTTGTTCACCATTTGTCTTTTTTTACTAAATAAAAAAACATAGTATAACGACGCATATTGTTAACAACAGTATCCACTTGGATTAGAGCTTGTATATAACTTTAACTCGCTGTACATCAATTCACTCTATATTAGTGATATGACAATTCGTTTCATATCAATAACAAAACAGTTTTCTGTATTTCAATAATATACAAAAAGTCACTCTCTCAGAGTAATTCTTTAAAATTTGCTTTGTAACAATCAAACACATTATACTTTATGCACTTTGGTTGAGCCATCTTTATTTGACGAAATAACTTTGCATGAAATTGGTATTTGTACAACTATGGTATTGGAGCAGGTGCTTTGTAGTGGCGGCCTATTATAATGATTTGTGTGGTAATACTTCAATTTATTTTTGGTGCATATTTTTTTGTATATCAAGAGTATATGTCTATCATGTGTACATTACTCATAGTTATTACACATACAATGACATACACGTGTTGTAGAAGTGCAGCTAAAAGGACACTCTGGCCCAATTAAACTAAATTGGGCCTGAAGAGAATAGGCCCACACTACCA
>JBDJHY010142836.1:0-13139 GCA_039654485.1 Withania somnifera | reverse complement strand
AACTCAGGGAGGAGAATGATGAATTATCTCGGAAGCCTGAGGCCATACGGGGGGATATCCATAGGCTTGTGGAGAATGAGGCCATACGGGGGGATATCCATAGGCTTGTAGAGAATACTGAAAAGTCCTTTGCTTATTGGAAAGCAAAAGCAACTCAGTATAAGCTGGACTTTGACCACCATAAAGCCGAGGTGAGTCACCTCTAAGATCAAATACATGATACAAAAGGATAATATTTTTTGAGGAAGGGTTACTTACCTTGGATGAGGTGGAGAATCAAGTTCTTCAGTTGACTGTTGGGCTTAAGCGTATCGCTTCTACTCACGGGGTGAGCTCCCTAGACTTCAAAAGAAACCAGGTTACCTTGGATAATATCCTAGCTATGTATGATAACGTAAAGAAGAGGCCTCAGTATTTTCGTTTTAACATGCAGGCCATCATAAGCCAGTGAGGTTCTCCTCATCTATACCTTCTTCTATAGCCCCATCTTCATATATTATTCCTGCACAAATAGGGAAGGGGCGAGGTAGACCCACTCAGAACAGACAATGTCATAGACGTTAGGATAATAAATATTGTACATTGAATTGTAGCTCCCAATGTATAGGAATTATTCCCCGTGTGGAAATGTATCTATGGTAGTTTTACTAATTTTTTGAATAAAAATTGGTTTACTTATATTTTTTATGCTTTCAAATCCGATCCTCGATTCTAGTTTGTGGCTGTCACCAATTACCTGTCTCTGTTTATTTATGGCTTCCCTTGGCTGAATTGATCCCCCTAGCTAAGGTTGTATATAACTTGTAATTAACTTGTAACTACTTATGTATTTAACTTGTAATTTTGCAGCGCTTGGATGAACCGATCTCTTGTAAACAAGGTCGATTTATCTCATAATTTTGTGACGCTTGGACGAATCGATCTGAGGTTGATTTAACTTGTAATTTTTTGGTGCTTGGCTAAACCGATCTGAGGCTGATTTAACTTATAATTTTACTGCGCTTGGACAAACTGATATCAGGTCGATTTAATTCATAATTTATGGCGTTTGGCCAAACCGAGCTCTCATATCTAAGGTTGATTTATCTTGTAATTTTGCAGTACTTGGACAAACAGAGCTCTTATATTTGAGGTCAATTTATCTTTTAATTTTTGGCACTTGGCCAAACCGAGCTCTTATGACTGAGGTCGATTTATCTATTAATTTTTGTATGGCCTTTCTTAGGCTAATTTTTTCCCATGCTCTTTTTAGACCAGCAAATAAGAGACGACAATTTATATGGGATGAATGTGAAATGGTAATCATAAGAGATAAATGTAATTTGATAATGAACATAAGAAATTGCATGCATTACTAATATAATCTTCGTAGATTACTTACATGCCAGGTTCTTGGAATTTCCCTACCATCTAATATTGCCAATTTGTAGCTAGCTGATTTAGAAGCCTTAATTAGCTTATAAGGGCCTTCCTAGTTATCCTCAAGCTTCCCTATCTTCTCAACTTGTCTTGCTTCATCACGTCTGACAGCATACTGGCCTGGGATGAATTAGGTGGTTTTACCTTGTCATTGTAATGTTTAGCCATTGCTTGTTTGTACTTTGCCTCAACAATAGTCGCCAGCTTTTTTCTTTCCTCCTAGAGGTCGAGATTCATTCTTAGCTCTTCTTCATTTCCTTATTCAACATAGTGTAATTACCTTGCGTTGGGCACCCCTTTCTTAGCTGGGATCACTTTTTTTGTTCCATACATAAGGCTAAATGGGGTTTCCCCACTAGGTGTTCTTAGGGTCGTCCTATATGACCATAGGACATGAGATAAGTTTTCCACCCAATCTCTCTTGGCTTTTTCTAGCCTTGTTTTTAGGCCTTGAAGTAGTGTCCTGTTTGTGTCCTCGACTTGCCTATTCGCTTGGGAGTGTGCTACTGAGGTTATTTGTTAGGTAATTTGTATTTCATCACACCACGACTTGAATGGGTCATCTATAAACTGTTTCCCATTATCTGAGATGATCTTCGTAGGTATCCCAAACTTGTAAACAATATTTTTCCAACTGAAATTCAGGATCTTTTCCCCAGTAATCATGGCTAAGGGTTCTACCTCCACCCATTTGGTGAAGTAGTCTATGGATACCACCAAAAAATTTTACCCTTCCTGGGGCTTCAGGAAATGGTCCCACAATGTCGATTCCCTACTATGAAAAGGTCCAGGAAATCTGTACTTGGATTAACTCCATTTGAGGTCGCTGAGTTATTGGTGCGTGGAATTAGCACTTTGGACACTTTTGGACAAAGTCATGTATTTCTTGGAATAAAGTGGGCCAATAATAGCCCCACCGTAGGATCTTTTTTTTCCAATCCTTTTGCACCTAAGTCGCTACCACATGAGCCCTCATGGATTTCCCGTATTATGTAATTGGCTTGGATGGGACCCAACCATACCTTAGTAATTTGAGATGAAGTTTCCTCGCCTCAGTTAGATCGGACGAGGTTTCTACCGAGGTGGCATATCTTATTATTGGGATTATCCATCAATCATTCACCTCGTCTACCACCGAGATGTTGACTTCGTGTATAGTTGAGTGGTGTACCTCTTCGATTAGTAATTTTTTATTTTTCTTTCCTTCTTTTGAGGATGCCAGCTTGCTGAGTACATTAACTCTCATATTTTCTCCTCGAGGGACTTTGGTTATCTGAAAGTAGGAAAATTTTTCCCAGCAACCCCTTCACTATTTCCCAATATTTTTTTAACTGTCCATCTTTCTTCTCATAAGTGCCTTTTACCTGATTGACCAAAATATGGGAATCACTGAAGATGGAGAGTGACTTGATCTTCATTTGTTGAGCTAGGTGCAAACCTGCTATCAATGATTTATATTCTGCCATATTATTTGTCTTTCTAAAAGTGAAGCACAAAGCATATGTCATGTCAGTCCCGTCAGGACTTTTCAGTAGGATTCCAGCCCCACTATTGTTTCCACAAGAGGATCCATCTACATGCATGAAGTAACAGTCATCTGGTGTCTTTGGTTCTTCCTTCACCCCTACTTCCTTTATAAAAGGCTCTATTGTCTTCGAGGTGGGCTCATGCGTTTCCACAAAGAAATCTGCTACAAGTTGACCTTTGATTGCTTTTTAAGGTTGGAAGTCAATTTCGTGTTCGCTCAGCTCAACCGTCAACTTCATCAATCATCCCAAGGCTTTTGGTTTTAAAAGTACCTACCTTAGAGGTACATTAGTCAACACACAGACGGGATATTCTTGGAAGCAAGGACGAAGTCGTTGAGCAATAGTTATCCGTGCTAACACCAACTTTTAAGTAGTCAAATATCCAACTTCATCCCCATGTAGAGCTCTGCTGATGAAATAGACAGGCTTCTGAGTTCCCTTATCCTCCTTGACTAGCATGGCACTTACTTCCTCCCCGGCTGCCTCTAGGTATAGATTTATGTTTCTCCTGGCATTGGTACTGTCAACACAGGCAACCCTGTCAGATGTTGCTTTAGATCTTTAAAGGCCTTTTGGCAATTATCTATCCAATGGAAATTTTTAGCAGTTTTTAAAACTTGAAAGAATGGCAATTACTTTTTAGCCAACTTGGACAAGAATCGACTCAATGATGCCAGGCACCCCGTTAGCTTTTGTACATCTTTTAACCATGTGAGATACTTCATCTCAGACACTACTTTCACCTTTTCAGGGTTCACACTTAATCCTTTCTTAGACATAACGTATCCCAGGAATTTTCCTGAGCTAACCCTAAAATTACTTTTGGCTGCGTTCAACCTCAGTCTTGTATCCCTTAGGAGTTGAAGAACTTTTAATATTTTAAGCTTGTCTCTAGGTGTTTACTTTTTATGATGATATCATCCACGTATACCTCCACCACTCTGTCAATTTGGTTTTTGAACACTTTATCCACTAAGCTTTGGTACGTGGCCCCAACATTCTTCAAACCAAAAGGCATCTTTTTATAGATGAATATCCCCCAGTTCGTAATGAAGACAGTTTTGGGGGCATCCACCTTGCCCATGAGCACTTGGTGGTAACCCTTGTACAAGGCCAAGAAATTCAAGTACATACCTTAAGACAACTTCTACCTTCTGGTCAATGACTGTTAACGGGTAGAAATCCTTAGGACAGTACTTGTTCAAATCTATGTAGTCAACACACATCCTCCATCCTCCCCCTTTCTTTTTTACCATAACTGAATTGGCGATCCAGTTCAGATACTTTACTTTATAAAGGATATTGGCAGCCAATAATTACTAGACTTCAGCTCAGATAACCTAATTTCTTTTAGGTGTAAACTTCCTCTTCTTTGCTGCACAGGTTTCAGTCGTGGATCCACATTTAACTTATGGACCATCACCTTAGGTGATACTCCTTTCATATCCAACGGTGACCAGGAGAAGACATATCTAAACTCTTAAAGCAATGATATGATGTCCTGGTGAAGTAAAGTGTTTTAGTCTGATCCCACACTGACTTCTCTTTTAGGGAAATTTGGGTCCAGTATGACCTCAAGCACTTCGTCATCCGCTTCCCCAGTTGGGATGACGTGAATATTTTCCTGAGGTAATGGTAGGGAGATCTATAGTTTCTATTTTTTCATCTCAAATACTTTCTTTTAGAGTGAAATTCTCATGCACTCTCATGAAACTTGTTTTTCACTCTAAACTAAGGCTATCTCAAGTTTGGTGGGAAACTTCATCATGAGGTGGTAGGATGAATAAATTGCTTTGGCCAGCGTTAGCCAATCTCGCCCATAAATAAAATTGTTTGGAGAGGGGGTATTGATTACATAAAATTTGACCATCATGGTTTTCATCCTAGGGTAATAACCTACAGTGACTAGTAACCAGATGGTCCCTTCAGGAATTACTTCTCCATGGGTAAATATTTGGAGCGGTTATCTAGTCTATCAAAGATTATCTCAGTCAATTTTGAGTTTGTCAAAGCATGTTGAGAAGATGATGCTGATAACAGCACCATTATCCATGCTATCATCTTTATAACCAAGGTATCAATATGGGGCATCGCTCTGGGATGACTTCTTCCTTAGAAAAAATGATGACTTCTTCTGACTTGAACCTCTTATGATGAGGCTACTTTGAAGGTATCCTCCTAGCCTCAGCTTTCAGAGCAGCTTTTTATACCCCTACTTAGGGCCCCTCGAAGATTGCATGTATTACCACCGTGAGGAGGGGGTAAAGTTGGTGCTGGGGCTATATTCCCATATTACTGGTTGGGGGCTGCAGGAATATGGTTGCATTTGAAATGACCACCCTGACTTGGGTATCCCTGAGTAGGGTATTGGGGATACTGGTTCTGAGGTGACTCCCACCTCCTATATTGATGGCCTTGGCCCTGACTGCCTGAAATTGAATTCTTGCCCCTTTGGGGCTGGTAGTTTCCTAGGCCACCTCATATGTGACCTCGGGAGGAACTTGTAGTGGTATTTGTATATTGTGCTAACATACCTCATTTCAAGCATTCATCGATCTACTGGATGAGATCCTTCCATGCCTCGATCTCATGACCATGATCATTGTGGAAGTGACACCACAAGCTCCGAGATTATTTATGTGGTGGGGCTTGTAATGCCTGTGGTGGCCTTAGCATGTCATGGTGAAGTGCTAAGATCATGGATCTGGACTTCGTCAGAGGGGTCAGGGTGCCTTCAAGAAATTTTGTCTCACCCCTCCCCCTATTTATCCTGTTGAACACGTTCTTCTTGGGATTCTCTCTTCCCCAGGGTTTTTCTCCGACCTATTTCCTTCCTACTTTTTCCTGTTGGCCTCATCCACAGTGGAGAAATTTCTCAACACCCTGAAAAACTCCTTTCATATTTGTGGTGGGTTTCTTCTCAGCTTGGTATAGAGATAATCGAGCTGGAGTCCATTCAAAAAACCCAAGATGACAAGTTTTTCAGTCTTATGCTCTATATGCTGTAAAGCTCTCCTAGTGCACGCTTATGGCCTCGTCCACTCTTTTTCTGATGTCTAGGAGTTCAATAAAGTTTTTACCACCTTATTTTTCTAGTAGAAGTGGGCATAGAAGAGCTCAGCCAGCTGGCATAAAGAAGTGATGTTGTTTCTTGGCAAGTCATCGAACTCGATCTTGGCTCTTTCAACTAGAAATTCTAAGAACACTCAACACATGTGCTCCTATTGTATTGATGATTTACCATTGAGAATTTATAATAGTATAGAAAGTTATTGGGGTCAGTGCTCCCATCATACAACTTGATCCCAAGGGATTTCAAAACCCTTTGGTAAGGGTATGTTAATTATGGCCCTACAAAACGGGGTAATTATGTCCCCTGCCTCATCAATTCCTAGAATTCTATCTAATTCAGTTTTGATAAAACTACCTTGAGGAGTCTTTTTGTGGATAACTCCTTTACTATGATCTCGGAGTGGGTTTCTATCTCGATGAGGGTTATGACTCCGACATCATCCGCCTAACTATAATAGCTTTCTCTTCTTGTGTTGTGGATTCTCTTCACTAGAGTGGGAATTGGTTGACTTTGCTGAACTTTGTTAGGGTCCCTCCCCCGGTTCTTGATTCCCTTCTTTATTGGGTTGAGTATCCTCTTGGGACCTCATCTCAGGGTGCTTAGTGCACCATCACTGAAACAATGCCTGGTGTTGCTGGGTGAATCTTTCAGTTGTAGTCATCTAAATGTTTGTCATCGTCCACCCCTGGTCATCTTGCCAGCTGGGATGGAGGGCGGGTACTGGGTTTTGTTATGCCCTTCAACTGCGGCCTCTACTACCTCGGCTAGAACCACCGTGCGTCGTGGTTCGGCAACCATGACCTGCTCCTCCTGTGCTCTTTATTCTTGTATTGACCATCTTTTTAGAGTGTCTGTATTCTAATATTTGAAAACAAAAAATTCCTGTAACTCTTGATCCCCAAAGACGACTCCAATTGATGAGTCCTAAAAGATCACCAATAACCGTACTATGAAATCTACCTTACAATCACAGACAACATCAATTATTCTTGAGTAAACACCTATAAAACAGTGTCCGGGGTAATTCTCCGATGATTAAGTTAGCAAAGGGCTTTGGGAGAGAATACCAATAATATTTGGGAATAGTATATCGAGCGTACCTTTATCTTTGAACCATCTGGGCTTTTATAGATGTCACTTGTAACCGTAATTGTGGTGGATGCTAAAATCACAGAGGGATTCCCTCCGTGATTCTTGCTACGATATATGTATCAATGGTAATCCTACCATAATTCTACCGTTATTAAGGGTATAGTAATCCTAACGTGATTCTTCAGTTATGAATGACACTTACCTACTTATGCTAGTTATCCAATTATGGTAGATCTGTAATTATGGTAGTTATCTAATTATTAACTACTACAGTTATTCTATAGATAGTTACTTGTTAAGTAATGACTTGAACTAGAGGAGTGGTGACTTGAAATTGTTAAGTTGTAACTTAAAATAATTGTGAACTAATGACTTGAAATTGTTAAGTGATGACTTGAAATAATTGTGCAATATTGACTTGAACTATTAAACTAATGACTCGAATTTGTTAAGCAGTGACTTGAACTAGTGACTTGGAATTGTTAAATGGTAACTTAAAATTTTTAGGTAGTTTCTTTAATAATATGAACAAGTGACTTTAAATTGTTAAATAGTGATCTGAACTAGTGAACTAGTAAATTGAAATTTTCAAATAGTTAATCGATCTAGTGAAATAATGACTTAAATTATTAAATAATGACTTGAAATAGTTGCGAAATAATGACTTAAAAATGTGAAGTGATGACTTGAAATTGCAAATATATAGTGACTCGATCTAGTTACTTGAAATTGTGAAATAGTAGCTTCAACTAGTAAAATAATGGCTTAAAATTATTAAGTGTGTATTAGTAATAATTGTGAAATAGTGACAAACTATTAAACTAGTAAGTACTGACTTAAACTACTGAACTAGTGACCAGAATTTGTTAAGTAATGAATTAAACTACTAACTTGGAATTATTAGGTAGTAACTTGAACTGGTTAAGAAGTTCCTTTAGTAGTATGAACTAGTGACTTGAAATTGTTAAATAGTGAATTGAACTAGTGAATTAGTGTCACGACCCGATTTCTCGGATCATGATGACACCTACTATACCACAGTAGGAGAACCAAACTGGTAGTTCGAAGCCGAAGCAGAGGAATAATATATCAAATATGGAAAGAAAAATTTTAATAAATAATAGATTAATAAAGCAGAAGCATAAAGAATCAAAAATTCCAAAAACCATATTAGTGTAATACAAAACCTCTAAGTACAGAACAAGGAATCAATCATCTAATACAAATGTGTCTCCAAAATACGTAGAGATCACATTAAATACTGAAGTAAAGTAGGAAAATCTGGATGCCAAGCTCACCTTGAGTCTCTAAAAATCAGTAGAATCAGCACAAACAATGATCTATAAATCACGGTTAAGCACTTGTACTCGGATCATCACATGGGCAAGTGTAGTATGAGTACAAATTGCTGAAGCAATCTGTACCTAGTAGCCTTCAAGGTCCCACTAGGCACATAACAATAATAAAAGCAGTAAATAACTAAAGAAAATAAATAGGGTAAGAGAATCTTGATAGTACATCATGGGAGCTAACTACTCAAATAGGATCAAGTAACAACAAGAACATGTATCGCTAGCTAATCCCATATCAGGATTTTAGGCAATGAAGGAAAATGTACTCGAAATCCATGGAACAGTATATGTGAATAATAAAAATAATAATCAGGAGTCAAAAGAATATAGGAGGGAACATGGGCAACATGAAATATCAAGTAACCAATAAGAACAGCTAAGCAGTAACAACAATACTAAATTAATGCATATAAATATGGTACAAGTCCCCCAGAAATAAGCACAGGGGACACAGAACACAGTCACCCATACACCTCCTATATGACCAGGGGTGCACTGAAGGAAACAAGTGCATAAATTAAATACACACCATGAAGTAACCAGTCCTATGTATGTTTCACCTTCGGTACTGTAGGTCCAGGAGATAGAAATAGTGAAAGGCTACCCTAAATATTCCCAGTATATATCTACTCTGTCCTATACCCCTCCGTATCATCGAATCCTAGAGGCAATGTCCATGGAGGTGATCCGCCACGTACAATCTCTAATGTCATCATAACCTCACATCCCAAAATACAAAGCCTCGTGGTCTAATTTTATAGCATCCAATGCCTCATATCAATAATATCATCAAGCCATACTTGGCAAGTCATGGCGCCAACACCTCAATGTAGTGGTATCACCAATATCCTTAGTAGAACAGGTATCATCAAGGTCTCCACGACTCAATAATCAAATTCCCAACCTCTCGTATAATGAATGCACAACACATTAGCAAGTATATATATATACACAGGTATCACTGGACAACTCCTAAGTCACAGGCACCATATAAATTCGGATGTCGAAGTATATATCAAATAAGGAAACAAATGAAAAGAACAGTACAGGGTTACTATAACAACCTAGCTACCCAACCCCCGAATGCTATTTAGTATAATTATTAAAGTTATAGACCCAGATATAGCCCCACGGAGCCTACCTGTCATCCGAAAATAAAGCATTATAAGCTCGCAAATATTACTTTGACTGATATCAAACAATCTTTAATTTCTCTGGAACTTGCATAAAATTTATCCATATGTCAATACGAGTCTAATGGTTGGGATAAAATCAGGCCTAAAATAGGTCTGCGATGCCTGCTTGTTAGAACTGAAAATAAACTTTGCCAAGAGGTTCTTAACATTACTAGGAAACCAAGCTCTAAAATTGAGCATAATTTAAGTAAGGAAAGATCCTTGAACAGCCAGGAGAAGATTGAGTATAAAAAGGGCAAAAGATTCAACCTATATGAATTTGTACGCTGAATTCAGAAAAACAAACATTACTACAATGTATAATAACCCAAAAGAGCAAGGAATTACCACATAACTTCGGTTATAACTGAAGAAATTAAGAAATCATGAGTAGGGAATTAATGGAGAAAATTCTAATTATCATGCAATTTAGTGGATAAAATTACTTATTGAAGTTAAGGATGACGTATGAGATCTTCAAAGAACTTTTCTATGATTTTGGGGAAGTTTCCAAGACAAGTCGCACCAAAATTTGAGAGAAAACAAGGGAATATTTGATGAAATATTAACCAAGAAGTGGTTAAAAATAGAAGAAATAAAGCACATGTACCGATTTATTTGCCACTTGTGCCGATAAATCAACATTCCCTTATGACTGGCAACTGCAGCAGACACTGATTTATCATACTACATGTCGATAAATCAGTATCCTCAGGTGACTGGAAAACACAGTGTTGCTATTAATTTATAGATTAAATAACTGATTTATCGGTCAACGATAAATTGGTCTTTACCTGTAACAGAAAATTCAGCAAACATCAAGAATTTCAACCAGGGGTTCATAAATGAAATGGAGTCTAAATTTGACAAACCAAATATGTATTTTTTGTGAAAAACATATTCTGGACCCAATGGAATCAACAAAGTTGACATCGGAGGTTGTTTGAGTGAAAATGACGACCCCCAACCAAGACTTAGTTAAAACTACAAAATTTCTAACTTTCCACATAACAACTCAAATCAAGCACGAACAAGTTAGGAAGCATACCAAGGGTCAAGCTAGAAAAAATTCACCATTTTGGGCTGATAAAAACATCAGAATTACGATTTGACACTCCGAACACCAAAATGCCACCCAATCTCCATATTATGTCTTAAACTTAAAAAATCCACAAATGACCATAAATTGCAAATGAAAACTCAGAAAAAAACTTAAGGTCAATCTTGACTTTGTTTGACATTTCGGAGCTAATGGAACTGCCAAAATTTAATTCTGAGCTCTTCTTTAAGGGAAGTTAACATTGGTCAACGACTACTTAGTTTTAGGTTCTAAAACAAGTAATTTCAGATATTTCTCAATCGAGCTGCCAGGGATCCAAACTACCGATCCCAGCAAGTCATAAATGAATTAGGGAAACTACTAAAATGCTCTAGAATGAAAAAGATCTCATATTTCTTGTAAATAACTATGAGGGTCATTACAACTTCTACTACTAAAAGGACTTTTTTCCCCTAAAGTCAAGTAAAATCTAGAAATAAACATAAAGATAAAGTACCTGATATCTCAAACAGCTATGGATACTTCTTTCGCATCTCACTCTCGATCTCCCAAGTAGCTTCCTCAATCAGACGGTTTCTCCACTGCAACCTAACCATTGGAATCTCCCTAGACCTAAACTTTCTAACATTCTTAGCCAAAATTTTCATAGGCTCCTCAACAACAGACAAATTTTCATCCAGCTGCACTAAGTCCTCTCGAATAAAATGAGACTCATTAAGATTAAACCACCATAACATAAAACATGGAATACCGGATAAACGACTGAAAGCATAGGAGGTAAGGCCAACTTATAGGCAACATCACCAACCCTCTCCAAGATCTCAAATGATCTAATATATTACTAAGCTTGCACCACCTACCAAATCTCATCACACCGCGCATAGGAGATACCCTCAGAAATACTCTATCACCAACCTAGACTCTTGCCTCAAACCCATCAAACCAGCCAACAGGCAATCTACACCGCCTACCGTACAATGCCTCAAATGGTGCCATTTCAATCCTTGAGTAATAGCTATTATTGTAAGAGAACTTATCCAATAGTAGGTGCTGATCCCAAGCACCAACAAATCTGTCACACAAGCCCTCAGCATATCCTCTAACACCTGAATAGTCTGCTTGGATTGATAGTTAGTCTGCAAATGAAATGTCATGCTCAAGTGAACCTCAACACCTAAGTCCCAATGATTAGACCTCCAAAACTGCATAGTAAACTAGGTGCCTTTATTAGAAATGAAGATATAAGAACACCATACAATCTAACCACCTAGCGAACATAGATTTGAGCCAAACACTCAGCATTATAAAAGGTGTGAGAAGGAATGAGATGCGCTTACTTGATCAACCTTTCCATAATGACCCAAACAGTATCATATTTTCTGCTAGTCTAAGGAAACCTAGAAACAAAGTCCATAGTCGCCCACTCCCACTTCCATACCGGAATGAGGTGTCTCTGCATTAAAAACCCTATTGTCGATGCTCATACTTAACCTACTGATAGTTCAAATACTTAGACATATATTAAAAAATATTCCTTTTCATCCCACTCTACCAACACAACTTTCACAAATCATCAGGATGAAAAGAATACCTGGAGCTATGAGCCTCACGTAAAATAAACTACACCAAGTCACCAACCTGAGGTACATAAATATGACCCTCATACATAAGCCCTGCCACCCTCTCCAGTTAATACTTGATTACGAAGAGCAACAAATGCTTATCCTCAAACGGCCACAATTGAATATGATCTAACATAAAAGATCTAGCCTCAACATATGCTAACACTTGTTAGGGATCTGATAGATCAAGCCTAATGAATCGACTACATAATGACTAAACTTCTACTGCCAATAGCCTTTCTAAAACCAACAAGGTTTCTAGGCTACCTGTACTGACTGCTTCCTGGCTCAAGTTATCCGCCACAACGTTTGCCTTACCCGAATGATAGAAAGTGGAAATGTTATAGTTCTTCGGTAGCTCAATCAACCTTCACTGCCTGAAATTTAACTCCTTCTGGTTGATAATCTATTGAAAACTTTGATAATCAGTAAAGATCTCATGCTAGACCTCATATAGATAATACCTCTCAAATCTTAAGTGTGAACACTACTGCCAACAACTTTAAGTCATGAGTGGGGTAGTAACACTTATGGACCTTCAGCTGCCTTGAAGCATATGCAATCACTCTACCCTGCTGCATCAGAACACACCCTAAACCAATACCATAAGCATCACAATATACGAAGATTCCCTGACTCTCTACTGGTAAAGTCAATATAGGCGCTGAAGTCAACAAGTCTTTGAGCATCAAAAAGCTCAACTCGCAATCATTAGACCACTGAAAAGCAACATCCTTCCTAGTCAATTTAGTCAAAGGCACCACAATCGATGAGAACCCTTAAAAAACACCAATAATACCCAGCTAAACCAACAAAA
>JBDJHY010142816.1:0-13140 GCA_039654485.1 Withania somnifera | reverse complement strand
ATTATATCGAAACTCTACATAATTAAAATCAGTGGCACCCACACCCACACCCACACCCATACCATATTCATATTCTTGTTCGTGTTCACTAGCAAATTCTAGGTGGAGCGATAGGCATACAACTATAATTCCTACTACTACCAGAACCTCTAGCGAAAGCGGAACCTATTTTTTATTACTAGGACTACTTTCGGGACACAAATTTTTAACACTTTTACTCATTTTTCTTAGTCTATCCTTATTAAAAATTATAATGATAAAATTTAAAGCATACAAATAATATAATTATAAATAATAAATAAAATATAAAAACTCAAAAAAATAAAAGTAAGAGATGGAACGATTATACCAAATTGCCGATATCAATTGAACACTTGAAAGTTAAAAACTTCCACTTGATCACTTGCCGTTGCTAATAATTGCTAAATAATAAATTAAGAATTCACACACTTTTTTAGAAAAAATTGAGAGAAATTGATAGATATTGAAAAATTGTTGTGAAAATGAAAAATTTAAAGTGGTATTTATAAAAAAAATTGAATTAATTTTTTTTAAATAGCCGTTTTTAGCCATTGGCCAACGACTAAAATGACTATTTCTGCAATTTAATTTACTTTTTGTTAATATACTGGG
This sequence comes from Withania somnifera, assembly GCA_039654485.1. Classification (NCBI taxonomy): domain Eukaryota; kingdom Viridiplantae; phylum Streptophyta; class Magnoliopsida; order Solanales; family Solanaceae; genus Withania; species Withania somnifera. Next base: position 12,507 of record JBDJHY010142816.1, on the reverse strand, counting down.
TCGGTCTGGTCCTGTGATTTTGAGCCTATTTTCCCTAATAAATCGGTCCAGTTGACAGGTTTACATTGTAATATTTGGAAGGTATCTCCAAAGGGTGGCTCAATGTATCTATCATCTAGTGTCTCCAAGATGTTGAAGTTCTTTGCTTGATTCCTCATAAAGGTTCTTAAAGTAAAATGGTATGATCGTCATTATTAATACAATAATTTCCAAATAAGATATTTTTAAGTATTTGAGTAACTTTTTAAGAAAATAGACAGCTAGAGAAATATTAATGTTTAGATCACATTCTATTGTTTACCCTTTCCATCAGCCTAAGTTGACTAGAGATGGAAATAGGGAGGGATGGGATGGGCATGGGCGAGTTGAGTTTTAATTCGCCTTATGTCTCTCTGGGATGGGTGTGGGCGAGTTTAATTTTAATTCGTCTTGTGTCACGCCTTATTTAGTATTTTCTTTTTGCATTTTGAACTCGTCCTGCTTCGCTACGCATTGACCCCCCCTTCTTGAGTAATTTTTTCTTTTTCTAACCTTGTTATTTGGTATGAGTTATTTTCGTATATAATTTGAAAAATTCTATCTTATGAGCCATCTTATAAAATATTGTAATAACAATTCTGTCAGAAATTGCTCGTGATATTACTTATTATTTTGTCAAATTTGGTAGTAATAAATAAAAAGACCGAACTCTTTTGGGTTTAAAAAAAATTAGAAAACGGTCAAAAATATCCTTTAAATATTAAAAATGGTTCAAAAATACCCTCCATTCCCATTTAGGTTTTAAAACACACTTTCATCTACCTATTTGGCTCAACTTTACCCAATACCACTAACTTTCATTTCTCAAATGTTAATTAAACTTTTATTTACGACATTGTTTTTTGTTAGTGATTGCATTTTTAATTAATCAAAACCTATTAACACCACTATCCAAACCCAAAATCCACAATTAAAATAAGATAAAATCGTCTATGCACAAATTTTAGTTCCTTTTAATCAAAAAAAGCAATTTAAAACTCTTTCATCAATTAAACTAAAGTTTTTTAAAAAATAATCAAAAGATGCAAATATTTTTTGAGATAAGTAAAAAGAAATATCATTTCAATTGATATGTATGTCTATTTAGAAGAAAGAAACAACATATTTGTTTGTGTAACTAGTGCTACTAATAAAGTGTACATGATTATTAACAAAATGTATTGCAAAGACTTTCCGATAAAAGATTTAAAAGCTCATTAATCAATCTTTTTGTACGTAAAGCGGAACCATGTGGATACTGTGGATTCATGGAGAAAAAGGCAGTTTTTTTATCAATAAAAATATTTAAAAATGTTCAAGTTAATTCTTGAATAATGAATTTTTTAGTTTTTACATTTACTTGAATAAAGTGAAGAGTATTTTAGTGCACTGATCTTCATAGTGAGCAAGTATTTGGATTACGTTTAGAGTAGAGCATCAAAGTTCTTTGACCTTGAAGTTTGCCTAAAATTACTCCACAAAATGATTGATCAGATTTTAATTACGATTGAGTTCTATTGTATGGTAAATAACCCAAATCTTCCCTCACATCCACCCATTTTGCTAATATGATTGGGATTCAATTGTGGGCATCGGGTTTGAGTAATAATGTTAATAGGTTTGAATTAATTAAAAATACAATCAATATCATAAAAAAAATTTAATTAATATTTGAGAAAAGGTCGATAATGATAAGAGTAAAGTGAGCCAAATAGATGAAAGAAAGAATATTTTAGAGTTTAAAAGTGGATCTTGAAAGATACTTTTGACCCTTTTTCTTAAAAAAATCAAAACTAACAATACAATAGAATAGAATTAAATAAGGTCGATATATATTTGAAGAAGATAAACTCAATGTGTTAGCTGTGATGCAAGAAAGAGTGACAATTCTTTTTTGTTACAAACAAGTAACAATTTAACAATTTTTAATTAAGGAATTATCTTTTAATTTCAAACAAAAAAATAGTTATTAGTTAATTGTCCAGTGCTTGAGTAAATGTATATTGGAAATAATTCTGCTGATTATTGTTTGAAATAAAATGGACATTATGGAATAGTATTAAAGGAAAAGTTGTTTAACAACCTACCCTGCATTGAAGTCCTATAACTTGCTTTGCTCTATCCTGCCCTACATAAGAAAAAATGGGTCCCGGCTATCCCTTCCCGCCGCTTTGCCATTTCTAAAGTTATCCTAAACTAACATTAGAACAATTGAAACATGTTTATTAATTCAAATTTTTTTTTGCGATAAAAATATGATTCAAGTCCAATAAACATGATCTTATTTCTAACTTTGAACTTGTCCAACAACGGAGTTTAAAAGTAGCACATAGGGGAGGAATCTGGAAAATTAATAGTATCACAAGTGGAATTAAAAGAGGATGCATTGGGGAAAGATCAAATAAGCCATGTAAGTAATAACAAAACAAATACTCTATTTAGAAAAAAGCGAGAAACTCATGGAGTGTAAGAAAGAGGTAAAAGTTGCGATATATCAAGGAGGAGATAGGCCCATAAAACACGACTGGGTTCTCGTGGTGGCTTGGCCCACCTTGAAAGAAAGTTAAATTATCCACATGAGGACCAGAAGACGGCACTCGTTGGCTATATAGACCCCTTATCCAAGAAATGAGCTACCTTGCTTAGCATACCTCACCCAAAGCTATTTGAAGTAAGGGATTCTCTGTCTGCCTTAGAACTTGAGCTTTTTCACCTTTGCTCCTTCTTTTCGGAGTGCACTAATGGAAAAACTGAGATAATTCTTAGCTGCTGTGGAAGTTAGCGTCTTAAAGAAAGTAAGTGCTTGCTGCCAACTTTGTATGGAAAAGCTTCTGAAAGCCTAGAAGATTAATAAGAAAACAACAACTTTGGTTTGAAAATAGGCTACTGGGTCAAAGGTTTTTCAGGAATGTGGGTGGGTTAAAGGTGAGTCGGTGAGTCTCTAGATAGTTAGCCACAATCGCTGCATTACTCAATTGCATTACTTGTCCCGTAAGCTTGGAGTAACTCTTATTATATCCTTGGTGTTAAATATTTTATTATTTGTTTAAACTTCTTGATATTGTTTTTGACATATCTCAAATGCTTCTTAGGTTCTGATAAATAAGTTTCTATTTATTAAGAGTATAATATAATATTTTCAAAAATATTCTTTATGTCATCATAAAGATGTCTGGAAAAGGTCCTAACATGCCCCATATCAGTTGAAAATTATATAAAAATATAATTTATCCATCTACTAGCTTCATGATATCTTTGGCATTCATCATTCCTTCTTTTTAACATCTCCTAAATTAAACTAAAAAAAAATTATTGACGTGCATTGTATATTTAATTAAATTATTTTACAATACCAACCCCAAACCCGGATCCCAATTAAAGGTCCCATCCCATTTCTTAATCCGTATATCCTATCCTTTTTTAATCCATTTCTTAAGCATCAACATTTGGTACATATTTATAGTTGTTGAAGTTCTATAATGATGGGGATATTATATGGCTGCTGCTACAGTAGCATAAAGACCTACTAGTTACCAAATTCTTGTTTTTGTTTGCAGAAAGTAGTTATATTTAGAATAAATTTATTTTTTTTTAGAAAATTATAAATATATTTAATGGTAAAATTTATGATTGAAAGTATAATTTTCAAGGAACTAATTGTTTTATGATGATACGAGCACGAGAACATCAATCATGGACCTATGCTTTGAGGTCTAACCGGGGAGATCAAGGTTATGGACTGCATGAAGGCACAAAATGGGAATCAAAGACACATAATCAGGTGCAAATGGAGGCAATCTCAAGTGTGGGAAGGTATCTTAGAAGATGATTGAAAACTTGAGGGAAAATTGAAGGAACGCCAAACTTGAGGGGTCAGTTTAACATGTTGGGTCACTTTCTGGGCTTAATTATAATTAGTGAAATATAGACTAGTATAAATACCTAGTCTTTCATTATTTTACAAAGAAAGTCATGGGATAATGAAGAATGGAAAAATCTTGAAGACCTTTTAGGTAATAAGTAGGGCATGGTAGACTGTAGGACTACAATCTAAGTTAGCAATTCTATTGTTGGTTTAGAACTACGTTTCTTATCGTTGATATTGGATGTTCATTTTTGGAATTTCCTGGGTCTTCATTCATTGAATACAAGTCAATTCTCACCTAGGTATTTGTGGATTCAGGTATCTTTCTTTCTTTTCTTTTCATCTCATTATTTCTCTTAGAATTATTGACCTTTAATTTATATATTTGGTTGATAACTCCGTATATCTTTGTTTTCTTATTGTTGTTTTTTATTCAATTTGGGTTAGTCAACCAGGATCACATTATTTGGTATCATAGCCTTGACTAGTAATTCATTCTGTCGAATTACAATCCTTAGTTCATAAGTTAAAAATAATTTGAAATTTCCAAAAAATTTAGATTTGGTTTTAATTTGTTGTTTTCTTCTTGATTTTGAACACAAGGAACTGATCTTCTATTGTTTTTGAGCCTTAGTTTTGAACTTGAGTCGAATTTGGGTTGTTTGGATGTTTTCTTCATTGAAGGGGTTAAAACTCTTGAGTTTTGAAATTCTAGGGTTTTAATTTTGTGGTGTTTGAGTGTTTGAGCTTTGTTCTCCATATCTCAAGGGGCCTGGGTTTCAATTTTGGTAGAGATTGGTGGTGATTTTGTGGAGTTTCAAATTTTAGGGTGTTCATCTTTTTGCCCATGATTAGACCCAAAATTTGAGACTTGATTGTGGTTTGGATGTTGAATCCTAGGCTTCAAAAGTGTTGGGAATTGTTTCTCATATCTTGGGGTCCATGGGGTTCAAATTTGGTGGAGTTTTGATGAGTCTTTAGGGAGTTTCATGTTTTGAGTTCACTGTTGTCCATGGTTTCTTCAAGACTTGAAGTGGGTTTAAATTGAATCTTCAATTTGTTAAATTTTTATGCATAAAAAGTAGTGGGGTTTTATTTCTATCATGCAAGGAGCGTGTGGTTAAAATTTGGTAAAATTTCGAGCTCACTTGAGTGTTGTTGGTTTTTTTAAATTCATCCAACGTTGGTGTTCTTCAACTTGTTCTTGTGAAGAAGATTAATTTCAAGGGCCTTTGATCTTCAAGTGCTAAATCAAAGTTGTAACTTGGTGTTTGGGGATTGATTAATTGCTAATTCAAAGGGTAAAAGAAATAAAACAAGTGTTAAATTTATTAATAGGTCAAGGCTTGAGGAGCTCGAAGTCGTCCAAAGGAGGACGAACTATCCTTTTGGCCTCCTATTTGCTCAATTTTGAGGTTGTTAAGAAACTAATGGATGTCCCCCCTCCCCCGGACAAGCCATCTATTCTTAGACAAGACACCCAATTCCAAGGATGAGCGACCCAATTCTAAAGACGAGCCATCCTCATTTAGGGACGTCGTCCTCCCTCTCTACATAAAGTTGTCCAACACATTGCAAGGGGAAGATTGACTTACTTGGGACGACAAGCAAAGTATGTATTTGGATAAGCCCCCCAACCAAGGATGAGATGCCCAAAACACTTAGGCGAGCCTTCCACCTTTGGATGAACCACACCATTTCATAGGTGAGCTGTCCAATCCTAAGGACGATCCATCCTCACTTGGGAGAGCCACCTTCACCCATTCAAGTTTCAATAAATTTTCTGAGTGTTGTAAGTGAAACCCAACTCCGGATTCTAGTTTCCTCATCTCTTTCTCATCACTTCTCACCTAGTTATTAGTTAGTATTTATTTATACTATTTTGTACTAGTTGTTTGTGTCAGTTTTTATTTTATGCTAATTCTTTATAGGTTTTCTCCTTTTACATCTTCACAGGATTTTCTTGATTCTAGTTTGTTTTTATCTTTTATTTGTCCTTTGTTTGAGTTGACAAAAATCCACTAGTGTAAGCATCCTTGTGAAGTGATTGGTCAAGTTAGTTCTTCATTAACCTTGGAAGAACGCCTTTAGGTGCATTGAGTGAATTTCAATATGAGAGGTGTGAAGCTTTTATAATAACTTGTTTGTTGAGTTTTGTAGGTAAAAGGAGTTTTAAGGTAAAGATTTCATCCACGAATTCATATTATATTCTAATGACATTAGTGAGTATGCTTGTACTGAAATTAATTATGAGTATGGAGGTTAAACTCATGGATATGAAGAATTTTATGAAGACTATGATGGTTCATATGGATATAATTATGAGTTTCAAGAATATGGTGAATGGGTCCTATGATGATAATGCAGAAAGTTCGAGGTATAATGGTTCCTTTAAAGAATAGGATCCTACAAGGAAAGGACGTTGGGTGGTTGGGTTCTATCCCTCATCTGTACAAGTTCCTATCCAATTCAAAGGAATAAGAGAGTGGATTGGGTTCCAACTTTAGAGCATTATGTGGACCAAGGGAGAAGAGTGACATCTCTTTTTTGGTATGCAACAATTCGTACTTCTTATCTCAATTCCGATGTTTCTTATTCACCGTACAGTGATGATTATGGGGGTAGGATGGGAGGATCAACAGAGTATAGAAGTGAATCCAAGGTATCAAGAAAATAAAATCCCATTAAGAAAAATGTGCAAGATCAATGTGAGTGTGTGTGGTTTTCTTGGGTTTGTACTTGAATTTGGTGATCAGGCTATTGGCAACTACATTACACCATAAGTGGTAGAGTGGTTGGGACTACCTTAGGTACCGAAACAAGATCCATACCCGATTCAAGATGGGTATTGGTTAGATAGGAGCGTAAGGTTGATATTTTCACTTGGTAAGTATTGGTGTGATATACTTGTATTACATAATAGTCAACTTCATTTGGGAGGTCCATCATTTAAAAGTCATAAAATCCCATGTATCTAATATTGGTACAATTTTTCTTAGGACCATGAAGACTTTGACCTATTTCCATCAAGCCCTCAACATAAAGAAAGATCAAGTGTTCACCTTTGCTAGAATCAATTAGTGTGTATATGGAGAAATTACATGAGGATGTAGTAAAATTAAAAGTGGATTTTGAAAGGAATTCCAGGAAACAAATGAGTGATACAACAAGTACTCAAGAAGTTCTACCGAAGGTTCAACAAGCTAAATCCCAAAGATGTTCAAGGATTAAAGAAGACTCCTTGTAAAGGTTCAATGAAGAAGTCTCCAACTAAAGTTAAACAAGATGCACCAAGTGAGGTTGGCATTAAATAGTTGTACATAGAAAGTGAATCCTTCACTCCTTGTACAACCAAATGGAGGCTTGATATGAATGTATCTTCCAACTCTTCATCTAGAGTCGTTGAAACTTCTCCCAACTCCAATAAAAATGAGAGACAAAAGATTGAGAAGAGTACGGAAGTGTAATATGACAACTCTACAATGGAAAATTGAGAGGTTGTTGGAAGTGACATGAGTGAGTTACACAAGCTTACATTAAATTTTCCTTGTATTTTAGTTATTTTAATTATTGTGAAGGGATCCTTGGAAGTAAGCCTAGTGAGGAGCCTCAAAATTTCAAAATCCGTGAGGCCCACAGAATCATTGAAGGTAAATCGTGCTCTAAGGATGATAACCAATATAAAAAGGGCTCTACATGTGTGCTCGAAGGTATTATAGCTAAACTCAACACTCAAAATGATGAGAGAGAGCATGATATTGACTTGAGTGTGTATAGTATTTTACCCTTAATTGATAAACCCTTGTATTTGTTGAAGAACCTTCACATTGTGATAACCAAGGAAACTTGATAATGCCATGGTGTGAGTGCGTGAACACTAATTGATCCAATAGATGACCAGATCGACTTTCCTAAAGTCGATTTACATCCACCCAGTGTTAATACTTGTGTCTTGAATAGATTCTCACCCATGTGTACATTTTAGGGGTTCTTTGAAAGATATCAATAATATGGTTTGTGAAAGTGTTGGCACACAAGTTGATCCTTTTGATGTTGCATCTTCTAGAAAGATTAATTTAAGTCCACCTAGTATCCTTACTTGTGTTTCGAATAAAAATGCATTATCTTGTAGTAGGGATGATTCCTTAGTGAAAATAGTCTTGAATTATTAGATTGTTTAAGGAACCCAAGTGGTAAAGGTCCTAATGATGTAGTGCTTAAGTGTGACCCCTTGTATGACACCTCACCTTTGATTGACAAATATGATGATGAATTATTTTATGCTTGTAAGTTCTTAGGTTTTAATTCATTTGCCGTTCTTGGTGATTTGTGCCAAAGTAAGAGTCATTACTTGAGGGTGATTTCTCTAAGTTAGTTGGTTCAAAGTGTGACAATGATGCGCTTGAATATTTTGAGCTTAAAATGTCACCGACTAGCATGTTTTGTTTTGTTGATGGTCAACTCTGATGTGACAATGCACTAAGTGAGGATTTAGATCATGTGCATAATGAACCTTACTTAAGTGATGGAATTACTATAGTTGACCAAGTAAATAGTCATGTGGCTTATTTGCATAGTGATCATAATTTCTTGGATTATGATTCCATTTCTTGTTCTCCTTAAAAAACTCATAGGATGGAGTGTATCTTCAAGGATATTATTTTATTTTACAATGACATGACTATTAAGGATGTTCCTAGTGTAGTATCTTGTGATATTATACATATAGCTTTCTTTGGAGGTTATAGTTTGTTTAACAACCCACCATGGAACGATGACACACTTTCCAATGATGGAAACCTTTTCTTGGGAGATGAAAGTACATTAGTTGGGAAGGATAGTGGTTAAAAGGAAGGAGATGCATGTACTTCAATTACTTTTTCATCCTAATGTATTTCCATTCTTGACCCATACCATGACGTACTTAAATCAACGAGTATTTTTTCTCGTGAGAACAGTATGGTTGAAAATTAATTTGAGAGATACCTTTCTCTATTACCTATTTGCATATGATGATGCTCATATATGTGAGTTTGATTCCTATGTGCGTAGGAGAGACAACCGGGCCAGTTGGATGATTCCTGTTTGTATTGTGCTTTCCATTTGACCCTGGTGTTGGTTGTCATTACCTTCATGGTAATAAAGAGCTTATTCTTTATGACAAGCTTAATATAAGTTTAGTTGTTAGCATGATTTGTGAAGTGAATAGTAGTGACACTTATTCATTATAATTTGATTATCATTTAGTGTTATTACTTGATCTTGTAAGCTTGTATGTGATTTATATGCCAACTTGTGCAAGGACTGCCTTTACATTTGACCCCGGGGATCATTTTTAGTCATTTTGTCCTTATGTGGGGTTGACATGTCTTCGCAAGGTGTGGGTTGATCAAATATGTCAAGATTATCTTGTTGGGTTGTAATATGTGATAATCTTGATAGATTGATTAATGTTGGAGTATGCTCTACATATTCTATAACATAGTTTCTACCCCTTGATAATAAGGGCTTTTTGGTTGCCCATTGGGTTGGATTTTCGTGGATATGACTTTGTTCATGGTAACCCTTGTTCTAAGCCTCATACAATGAGGAAAGTTACGGTTTTTGTTGTGCTTTGTCTTGTTGGTGTTTGTATGGATTCGAGGATGGATCCCTTTCAAGAAGAGGAGCATAATACGAGTATAGGAAGCACCAATCATGATAGACCTATGCTTCAAGGTTTAACTGAGCGATCCAAGTTGTGGACATATAACGAACCAAAATTCGGGCCATGATAGCATCTAAAACCCTCAAGCAGACAAGACTAACCCTACAACACTAATATACGTGCAATGGGCTATCTACACTTAGATCATCCAACATAGAACAAAAAGCATCAGAAGACATATATAAAATCTAAAGCAGAAGAAATACATATACAATCCAAATCCCAAACCTTGGTGTTAGTGACACATGGAGCTACTACACAGATAATCCAAAAGTTAAAATATATATACAAAGAAACTCCTACAAAAGTGAAACTACACAGGGCCTACTATAGATAAAAAATAAACCAGGCTAGAAATCAAGGAAACCACGGTCAGTTCGAATGGCAAATGTCACCATAATCTTCGTAACCGACTGTATCTAATCCACACGATCTCGCCATTTTCGATAACCCCTATAGGTATATAGACCATGAAAATGATATAAAAGTGCAACATAAGTACAAAACAAGGTACCCAGTAGGCATCATAGACCGGGTGAGCTAAAATAAAGTACAAGTAATAAATAAAGAGGAAGTAAAATAGGTCAAAGATATTAGGAAAGCAGTAATACTAACAGATAATCCTGAAAGATAAAGATGTTGAAGTGAAATACCATTAATAGAGTGTACGTATAGGTCTACAGTGATCTAAAACATGGAAGACATGTATAGGTAGGAACCACTATCTGAAAACCCGTCATCGATGTAAGAGAACGTACTTGTGCTCCAGCTAACCCAAGACCCAACTAACTATATGTATATGTATACACCTTGAATAAAGGATTGAACAGTAAATTACAGCAGAGTATAGGACAGAAAGTAAACATACAAAACCTACCTGGCGCCCCATCCCGCCGGTAAGCACAAACTGACAACAAAACCCAGCATTACTCTCCCCTTATGCCCGGTGAGCACAAATAATATGAAAGTAATACATGAGGGTGCAGGAAAGTAAATTTAAATAAAGTCCTGTCATAACATGGGCGTTGATCCCTCCCAGTGTCAAATCTGGGGACGTGAGCCCCTACTAGTACTAGTCTCAGGGTCCGCTCCCTAGAGGGTCGCGCCTCAACTCAAGTCCAGGGTCTAAGGCCTATCAGTGCAAAACTCCAGGGTCAATGCCCCACTTATGACATACTTAGGGTCTGTACCTCGGAGGATCGCACCTCAAACTCGAGTGCAGGGTAAGTACCCCATCAGTACCTATCTCAATGGTCCATGCCTCATAAGTTCCATACTCGGGGTCTATGCCCCGGAGGACTGAGCCTCTTAATTGAATACACGGTCTAAGCCCTATCAACACCAGTCACACAACCCAATCCAATAATATGCAAATGAATGATCACGACATAGCAACGACAATGCTAATAATAATAGGAATATGAGAAACCAGAGTCTAAGATTAGCCAAAGGCCACCAGCTAAGAGCTCATTTCACAACACTCATTGTGTGATAACTTGAACAGTCTCCAAGGTCTATGGCCCCAAAGTAGTGAGGCCAAGAACCGAACATACAACCTTTCACCCTATATGCCCCTTCACGGCCCCTAAAAAATCGATAAAATAATCACAAGTCAACTAGTATGCAATTATCAACCTAAAACCAACGCACATTGCTAGCCATATCACAAGCACAAAATAATATCTAGTCTATAATGAAAGTAAATAAACCTCCCTACATGGGCATCGACGAATGTCCTCGAAATATGTGGCTCAAAGCTCCTATCGCAGCTGAAAGTATATTTCCAAGGATTAGAACATGAAAAATACGACCCATATTGCAATTAGCGAACTGGGTCGAAAAAAAGACCCCAAAACAGGTCCGAAAGCCCCCACAACCCAAAAAAAATAAATAAAAATACTGACAATAAGGCCTTAGCTCAAGGAATACATGGTTCAATTTTGAGCCTAAACGGACCACTAGAAGGTCCTAAAAAAACTGGGAGTTGCGTGATCAAAAGTGCAATAAGTTGCAAATTCAATAAAAGAAAAAAGGGCAGATTATGTACTTGAATTAAGACACAACTTGTCACTGGGTGAAATTCAACTCCAAGCACTAGAAATCAACCACAATTAAAATTAAGGAGCAATGGGAAAACAACCGTTTTAGCTATTAAAGGGCAACCAAGATTCATTTCCAGAGAGAAAAACGAAGATGAAAGACCTACCCACGAGGGGAGAACGAGGGGGAACTTGGGGGGAATCTTTCCTTCGATGCTATGGGTTTCACTACCAAAAATGTTGCTAGAACAAGGGGAAATGGTTGAACAAAATGGGAAAATGATTTGAGTTTTTGAGGGAGGGGTTTATATACAGCCAGACCACGATGTATCACTATCGTGTGAAGGAAGGATCACGATCGCGTGGAGGAAATATGCTAGGTAACATGATCGCATAAATGGGTGGTCGCAATCGCAAAGAATAAAGAGAAAAGGTGCATCGAGATCGTGTGAATCACAGGATGCGATCACAATAAGCAAGGGGAATCAAAGCTATCCGATCGCGTGAAGGGCATGTCATAATTGCGAATAGTAGGGAAAACAATGCCTTACAACCGCGTAGGGATTTTCAGCGATGAGTAATTTATCCTGCACCAGGAACAATTTTGACAATAGAAATATGCTAAGAAGAAAAGGCCTGGGATACCACCCTAAAAACATTCGGGGTCCAAACTATGCAAATGAACTATGCATGCACACCCAAAATGACATTCTGGACTCAACATCACAGTCAATATAGGGATACAAGGCCCTTTTTAAAGAATGTTGACCAAGTCAACACCTTAGGCCAAAACTCACAAATTCCAAGCCATACCTAAAAAACGCAATGAAAGACCCCAGAAGAGAACCAATGACCCAACTAGCCCAAATACATCATTC
>JBDJHY010142805.1:0-13140 GCA_039654485.1 Withania somnifera | reverse complement strand
AGGGAATTTGAGATATTTCTCAACCGAGTCGCCAGGGATCCAAACTGTCGGTCCCAGCAAGTCATAAATGACTTGGAGAAACTACCAAAATGCTCTAAAATACAAAACATTGCATATTTATCATAAATGAACATCAGGGTCATTACAGTCCATATTTAATAAAAAAAACTCTCAGATCAAAGTCCTCTCTCTTTCTCTTATCTGACCAAGTGATCTCTAAAACCCTATCAAGATTATCATTATCATTTGAGATTCCCTCCTCTTTAAGATTACCCAAGAGTCATCTGGTAGACTACTTTGATAGTGATGATTCTTTTTTCATAGAAGCATCTACATAGACGCAGAAGTTTTGAACACTTTATGATCACCTTTATCCATTCTTTCTTTTAGTTGGGAACTAGAATTAGCATCTCCTATACATCCTTTTTCTCCTGCACCAAACCCTTTTCATTAACTTCTTCAAAACCCTCCACTACCCATCCTTCAAAATCTAACCCCAAAGTATATAGTTGACTTCAAAAAAGGTAGAAAATGTTAAATTTACGAAATCCTCAATCAGTACTAGTAGTACCATGCCTAAGGGAGAAAGTGATGATGAGGGACATCCTTATTGGATAAAAGTGTTCCACTACAGTTACTACTCCTATTTACGGATACAAGAAACATGAATCCCAATACTTAAATCCACTTAAAAGCCTAAATTTTCTCCTAAGAAATAACCAACCTCATCCACCTCCCATTCTACCAGAATTTCTAATATTAAACTAGGGTTTTGAGATTTATAATGTTGTTAAGGCTAGGATAAGGCAAGAAACACTGGGGTAAAAAGAAGATTGGGGTGATGATGAGCTTCTCAAGATTGATAAATATAATGTTGATGAACAATAACATGTACATAGTCTACTAATAGGGAAAGGGTCAATAAGAGCTATCACAAGTTCCTACAAATGGGAAAGGATGATGATGAGGGATTGGGGGTGATGATGTGCTTCTAAAGATTGAGAAAGATGATGTTGATGAACAATAACATGTACATAGTCTATTAATAGGGAAAAAGTAATAAGAGCTATCAAAAGTTCCTACAAATAGGAAAGGATTCTTGTTATGCCTCTAAAGGTGTCTTGAAAGGAAGAGTGCCAGAAATTAAGGTGATAAACAATCCTTTCATTTAGAAATTGCTAGATAGAGTTATTTTTCAAGGATGGGAGAATTTTATTAGGATGAGTGATCCTTTTGTATTTGAAACTGAGGTAGTAGAGTTTTATGTAAACCCTAAATATTTTTTTGAGAAAGGAGTGCCTAGTTCGATGGTGGAAGGTGTTGTGGTTGTATTTGAATTTGTAAAGTTGGGGGAGATATTGTAAGGTTATTATAGATGCATTGGAGGTATATGAATAGGAAACTAAATATAAATTGTATTCTTACTAGGAAGTTCACTAAGGAGGAAGGTGAAAAGGTCCCCAAAAAGGTGTTCAAAAGAGCAATAGAGCTTTTAAACAAACTCCTATTTGAGTTTGTGTTAGAAAAGATCTTGGGCATATTTATAAGCCTATTTCCCATAGTTTACTTGCATTTACTCTTTCTCTTAGAATGATATTTTCTTATATTCGTGAGTATTAATTGCATATTTTTTCTCTTGATGTAACCAATTTGATTAGATGTTTTGTAGGTAAACTATGATGAAAATCAACAAAAGTTCATTAATGAGAAAGTTTGGATCTTTGAATATGACTCTTGGCAATAATGATATTGGTACTATGGTTGGAACATGGCCCTAGAACCAAAACAACAAAGAAAAAATTTTAGACAACGGTTCTTTGGGAGGTGCCCTACTCTAGGAGCATAAAGACAAGGCGATTGCAAATCTAGAAGTAATGAGCTTTGGTAGACACCCCACACTAGGGGGCATATGGATATTGATCTGAAACTACGCAACTTAGCTCTTCGGGAGGCTCCCAGCGCCAGGCTTCACCCAGGTTTCAAAATCCTGATTTTTGTACTCCTAAATCAATTAGGAAAATGTGTTATTTCTAACTCCTATAAATACATCCTAAACATAATTTTAAAAAGCTTTTGACTTAGAGAGATATGAGCCATTGTGGAGGCCAGAGAAAATTGATTCATTCTTTTCTACTCTTTTATTTATTTATTTTTATGTTTTTTTAAATGATTTATTGTAATTTTTCAATATCTATGTGAAGTTAAACTTTTCTTTCTTGAATTATGAATTTGCTAACAATCATATTACCTAGAAATAAGAGAAGGCATGAATGTTTCTTTAAATATATGGGGATCATGAATGCTTTAGATCTTGATGAGAAGATAAATTTTCCTGCACTAATGATCAAACACATGGAAACTATGGTGTTACCAAACCTTGGTCCTCATGGCCTGCCATATAGTTATCTCCTGACTACTATATCTGAGCAAATTGGAGTTATAATGAGGAATGGTAAAGGAGATACCAAGAATGAGATGTTTGATTTTAAGACCCTTGGGGAATGTGCTCATATGGTTATAAAGCCTTTTAGTGTAGGTAATGTCCATCTTGTGGAAGATTTGAGAATTTCTCAAGAAGAGAATAACAAGTTGAAAGATAAATCTCAAGCCTCAAGGAGCAAGTGTATGTGTCCCAAGCACAAGCAAGCAAGATGAAATATGAAATGTAATAACAGAAGACAACTCACTTGAAAAGCATCAATACACTCATGCAGTTGATTCCAAACATCTCACCTCCTTCAGCTTTTTCCTAAGCCTCCTTGGTCCTTTTTAAGCCCCATTGATTGATCCTGAACTAACCTTTTGTTTTCTTTTCTTTGGTTTCATGATAAACAATAATTTTTTATAGTTATAAAGAATAATTAACTATTTTTGTTTAGGGTCATAGTATTGGCTTAAATTTGTGCATATTCTGGTGATGTTCTTTTTGAAATATTATATCTTTTAACTGTCTTTGTATCAGATTTAATTGTGGTGCTTCTTTTTCTTTTCGCTTTGTTTCCTTAATGACCATGAGTTAATTTTCTTTTATGTTTGCACTACTTTTATTTATTTTAATTATTTTATAATGTCAAAAGGGGGAAGATGTATATGATAATGACATTGAACTAATTTTTATGATAGTTGTGATAGTTATTGATATGATTGTTAAATGTTGAATATACTTATTGTGCTTGTTGTTGTTGAATGTTATAGTTAGAACTAATGTTCTAATGATGGATAAGTGTTTTTCATCATCAAAACTTTCACCAAATGACATGAGACCGGGGATCCATCAAACATCCATCCAAAAAATCTACAAGAATCAGGCGATCTTGTACTATTTCTCAATAAGTATTATTTCTTTTCCATGATATATCTAGTTTTGTAAACCAATTTTTTTTTCTCCTTCATTTAGCATTTTTCTTTACACAAAAGTTTCCACTTAGAGGAGAAAAAAAGAAAAAAATTAATTAGAAGTGTATCATTATGACTAATTTATTGGTAGTGTTTGAGTCAATTCATCGTTCAATTCGAGTAGTACAAAGCTCCTTAACTTGTACAGTTAAATCTCGAACGATTAACATAAGAACTTTCATTTCAAGTATAAATTGCTAAAACAAATATACATTAATATACATAGTTAGTACATTGCATCCTTCATTTTCATGCCTCAAATGGTTGTCTCTCTCAAAGAAAGAGAGCTTCAAGATTGAAACATGAAAGATTAAGAAAAGTGAGATTTATAACTCGTGTTACCTCCTTTTACCATTTACGGCCTTTAATTAGTATTTGCATATTACAAAGTACATATTTGATACATGTAGCAGTAATTGGTGTAATCATTCTCTCTCCACAATGATCGACAAGCTCCTGGACATCTACATCTAGCCGAAGAATAGCAATGGAAAGATCTCAAAGGCTTAGGGTGCTTTCGGTAATTTTCTCCTATTTTTTGGTTAAAATATTCTAAGAACTATTTTCTCTAAAAAAATAAGTTCCTTAAAATAAAGAAAACAACTTTCCTCACGGAAGTAGGAAAAATAAATTACATAAGTGACATTTTAGGTTCTATTGTCTTCTCCCTATCCGACCAACCCCCAACCCTTGACCATTCCACACCCACCCTCTAACCCCCACTCTTCATTCCATCAAAACTCCATAAAGTTTTTTTCTAGATAACACATAAATATTATTTAAAAATATGCTCTTTTTTTACTTACCATACACTAGAAATAAGTGAGAACTCACTTGTTTTTTTAGAAATTATTTTGTAAAAAAATATTTTTCATACCAAACACACCATTAGTCTAATTAGAAATATATCTTTTTCACTATAAAGGATAAGGTTTTTTCCCAATCAAAGTGGACTTATTGATTATTTTTAATTTTTATATTTAGAAGAAGAAAACGAGGTCAAATAGAAATTTTGGTCATTACTTGTAGAAATCGAACTAGTATAAATATAATCTAAAAGAATAGTTTCATACCTTTAAGGTATAACTTCACGCTCCGAGTCTATACCCTGAAGGAAAACAATGCTCAAGATCCCGAGGAACTCTTAGGCAACTTTTGTATCTGATATTGGTACTGATAATAAATAAATCACAAGAAGAAGAATGAAATACTACTGAAGTGGGAAAAAATGTACCAATTAAACTGAGTAAATATGAAATATAAGCATCAACATCAAACCCATCAGCTGACTACTACAACTTTGTGTGGAAGCGTTTACCGACATAAAATTAAAAACTGGATAGGACAAGCCTCTAACTTACTTAGAAATACTGAAATCTGAACAACTACGAAGAAAATGAAAATTATGATCTCTACTAACTATCATCCTTGTCCCCAAAGCTATGAGGAGTCCCCGAAACTATAAGGACTCACCACTCTCTATAGTCTAAATAGAGATTCAAGCTAATCCAGAAAGTAGAATGGATTGCCTGAGTCTTTATTATAAGATAACGTTAGCAAAAGTATAAGTTAGCACTATAGGATATACCTAGTATGTAGGCTTGCATATGCAAGAATCTGAATATGTATATATATAATCATGTTGAAAACTTAAAGTGAGTAAATGAGAGACAAAAAATAACTAAGTTGTTAGAACTGAGGTATAGTCATAAAAACTAAATTGTAAGGCTGAATGTATTAGTAACTTTGATAAATAACATTTAATTTGTAGAACTTTACTCCACTACAATGTCTGTAACACTGTAAAATTGAGATTTCAGCATAATGAGAGATTCTCCTAACCGATATAACCATGTGAGCATCATGAAGTTCAGTGTACAATTCCCACACTGAAAAAAGGCTGTCTAATACTCATCAAGGTAAGAGACCCTATAACTATGGATCCACTAACTAAGCCAAATCAGGCTAAAAGACCTACGATAATATGTGGTTCTAGGATATGAGTTTAACCCTTTGTTGAGGGTGAGTGACTCATTTCACTCAGTGCTAGATATACTTCCAAAACAGAAATATTATGCTCCTACTGTACTGAACCGTGCATGAACTAGCAAAATGTTAAACTTTATTTAAATTCTTTACTATTAAAATCTAAGCTCGTGACCAATGTGATTCTGAAATATTGTTGTTATATTAAATTTAGCTTAAAAACTGTAATATCAAGCATATTTTTTTAAAATATCAAATACACTGAATAAACTAAGTTTGAGAATTCTTAAAAACATTGCACATGTTGAGTAAAAAAACATAAATTTTATGCTTAAGACTAGGCCTAATCTGAACATGTGCTGAAATAATAAAAAAACATAGATAATCTGAGTAAAACATACTTATATACATATCATATCATGAAAATCTAAATTTAATCATGAAATCCTCATGAATTTGAGATTATTGGTTCCATGAGCGTGAACCCTAATTATGGAATTTATAATTTGTCAACTGAAAATGTGAAACTTTGGGTATGATAATGAAAGGGGTTATCAATGAATATTCACATACTTGATTTGAAGCGTTTCTAGCAGATATTGATGAAGAACTTGGAGCTTTGTCTTGTCTATTAGAGAAAGCCCTAGCCTTGGCCTGAGAAAGGATTTTTACTGATTTTTAAGAACTTAAGCGTAAGAATGAAATTATTTCTAAGTGTTGGTATACATACAACCCCTTATAGGAACCAAAATGATGTAATTTTAGGCTTAGTAAATATGGAAATTTAATAGGATATCGTTACTTAAAATTCCAGAGAACTGAGGATTGGGTTCACGGGCCAACAGTATGGGCCATGGTTCCAATACCATGGTCCGTAGGTCTGACTATGATTTGAACCTGTAAAGAGTAGCCGTTGGGAAAACACTATGGGGGACAGTGCCAGTTATGATTTCAATACTACGGTTCGTACTCTGGTTTGTGACATCAAAGATCAATACCTTTAATTTTTTTAGTTCATTATACGGACAATAGTAAGGACCTGTATTGTCGATACTACAGCCCATATGGTTGACCATGGACTTAAAGGAAAAAATTTTTAACTGCTGGACCGAGAATAAGGGCCAATAGTATGGGTCCATAGTCTCGGTACTATGGTTCATAGGTCTGACTGTACTATTCTTAACAGAACTCAATGTTGCAGGTTAGACTTAACTAATAGATGCTACGACCCATTATGTCTACCCTACAGTCTGTAGTTTGTACGCTAGACCTGAAATTTTTTTCAAACTTTTCTCTAAGTTACTACTAGGTAAGGCTTAGAAACTAGTTCTAAGCATGAATCACCTATGGGGCCTTGCATATAACATGACAAAGAAATATAAAATCACACCCTATTATGCTCTCCAATGATAAAAAGCGTGTGTGAGAGAAGATGTGATGATTATGTTGAGCACAATACAAAGTAAGAGCTATAAATTTCATAATTTGATCATGATATTTGCAAATGTGAACCACAAGAGTTTCTTCAAAATCTCTAATTACAAACACTTTCTAAAATAGACAAAAAAAAAGTCTTTACCATACTGGTTATTAGAAATCGTCACTAAAATGGCAATAATTTTAACACAACAAGCCAAAACGACATCTCATTAAAAATACAAATCAAAAGGGACACGTTCCCAATGCATGACCAATTGTCTAATGTTTCGTCAACTTATAAGTTTTTTAAGGAAAATAAAAAATTAGGGGTTTGGTCAAGAGATGGAGAACCACATTTCCATTGAATTTTTATTGGTAGTTTGCCCATTCATGGGCAAATTCCGTTGTTGTTGTTGGTACTGTCCTGTGTAAAATTCTGAAATGATTTTTATGTAGAATTTTTTATAAATTCAACACTTCACATTTTATTTACGAGATTGAAGCTTCAAACACTCAAAAACTTAAACTATTTCTGTTTGATAAGATATTTGAAAGTTGAGTTTGAATTTTTCATGATAAAAGAAAAATGATAAATCTGTTAAAGTTAGTTTATACTGTGGTAGTAAAGTTGTGTACAAAGGTGGTTCAGTTAGCTATAGTCTTCCGCCAGAAGTAGTTCAAGTGTTTTCAATCACCCTCAATCAAGATCGTCTTGTACGTATTTTTAGGAGCAAAATAAAAATACATAATTCAAAAAAAAAATATTCTTATCACTGATCGATATTCCATATCAAATATAGGTAATGAACATCTAATTTGAAGGCCCAAATTTGGAATGATGACTCTTTATCAGCCTATCTTCATAGTCCTGAAATCTTTTGCAATTACATGAGTCTAATGATACTTGATATATATGTCAAAATTTGTCACAATTGAATGAAGAACCGGCAAATAATGAATTTAATGTTCGACATAATACATTCTTCCTAGTTTCAATGTTAGTTGGTCAAGCGGGTTTTATTCAACAATAAATAATTGTAGGATTTGGTAGAAAAAATGACGGTTTGTCTTCACTGAACCTTAACAATATTTATTGGAGTTTTTAAAATTGTGAGGTTGAAGAACCGAGAAACCAAGAACTAATTAATTTACACTAACACACTCCAGTTGAATCAATGAAGAGGTAAACTATTATATCCTTTTTTATATTTCTATAAGAGGCATTATAATATGTTTGAATTCTAAATATTATACTTTTAAATTCTAGGGATAAAAATTTTGAAGACATTCCCCAATTAACTCAACTCACAAACTTAATGAATAACAATGACTTAGCTAATGATATAGTTGATCATGAGTCTGATAGAGATAGTTTAAATGATGATGATCAAGTGTTTGATGATAATGAAAATTCAAATAAGGATAATATTACTATCCCCTCACGTGATGTTTGTGTTAATTATCACACTAGCATCATTCCTTATTTAGATCACATAGAAGAAGATTCAGATTATTTTTCTAAGGATAACAATTATGTTGGTGTTGCACTATAAAATATCAAAAATTATAAATATCTCAAATTAGATAAGATGGTCGATCAATAATATATTTAAATACTGAATCTTTTTCTCTTAGTGGTTGTTGTTTGATAAAATATTACATACTTATTTAGGCATGATATTTCAAAACAAACAACATCCAAATGATGCATTAAGAAGATATTTTGTCACAATAAGAAAAGAGTACATTTGTGACCGATCCAAAGAAAAAAATTAAAAGGTGATTTACAAGTGAAATTTAGTAAGTTATCAATGGATAATTCGATGTAGAGAGATCCAAGTAATTATGAGTTACCGAAAAATAAATGGGTAGTGCACGAGTAGGATTGCTGCAGAAAAGTCAAGTGGAGGTCAATGCAAGCTACCTATAGTGGCCCACCAAAGGGGAAGGTCTAGCCCACTAGGACCTCCCACTTAATAACGGTTGAGGGAGTTTTCCCCATTAACAGGGCCACAACCGGTTTAGCAGAATGGGTGAGCCCACTATGGAAACCTCCTCCATTCACAGTTTCTACAAAGACAACAGTTACAAAGGGTTGTTATAGATACCATATCTAAGGAATGACGAAGGTACGTTGAACAAACTACTTATAAAATATTCTTGGAATTCTCTAAAGCTTATCACTAACTTAAGCATCGGAAAACTATCCAGGGGACCACCCTGGGCCTTGTTTTGCAAGACTCTTCTCAATTTGTTACCACGCACTATCAACAGGCAGGATTCCTCTCGATTATTTTATAGGTGATTTTTCTGGATTCATCAATTAGCGCCGTCTATGGGAAACTAAACAATTAAGTCACTAAGAATCATCCCAAAAAAAGCATGATGAACACCAGAATAAAAACAACCGGAGTGAACCCAAGTGCCACCACCCCAGCATAAGGATGACCCGCTAAAAGAGGTTGAGGACGGGGATGACCCTGGGCTCATGCCGACCACCCAAGCAGAGGCCCCTCCTAGCATCATCCTCCCGCTGACGCTCCCTTGGAGGCCATACAACAGTTCCCTAGTGACCACCCAGAGTTATTCCGGCAGTGGTACGAGCAACAACTAGAGGTTCAGAGAGGAATCCCACAAAGCTCCGGAGTGGCTCATTCACTAGGAGGACCTTCCCAAGGAAAGTCTGAATCAGAGGACTCCCTCTTAATTGACGAATGCCCATGTCACCAAAGATGAGACGTTCACCCTCCACAAGACCAACCCCAGTGTCATAGACAGAGTCACCAGAGACCACAAAGTAACCTGGGGGAAAGTCGGGAGAGAGCCCTCTAGCCCTCCTACGTACGAGACTAGGCAGACCGGTACCTAGGCCACGATGACCTCGTATCCACAGTCTTCCAG
Source organism: Withania somnifera (assembly GCA_039654485.1). Lineage (NCBI taxonomy): Eukaryota > Viridiplantae > Streptophyta > Magnoliopsida > Solanales > Solanaceae > Withania > Withania somnifera. The sequence continues at coordinate 3,438 of JBDJHY010142805.1, read as the reverse complement.
TTCACGGAGAGGATAATAAGCACCCCCTTCCTTTGGGGGTTCAAAACGCCAGTGTTGAAGTACAACGGGAGTACTGATCCCAGCGACTTCATATTCACATTTAGTTTCCATATGCTGAACCGGCGTTGCAACTCAAACCACATGTTCAAGGTCTTCCCCGAACTACTAGTGGATCAAGCCCGTATATGGTTTGATGATCTGCCTAAGAACAATGTAAACTCATTAGGGAACTCATATAACTCTTTCTCGCCCACTTCTATCAAAGGAAGAAGGCGGTAAAAAGTACAACCGATCTCCTGGATGTGAGACAACGAGGCGAAGAGACTATAAGGGCTTACCTGGAGCATTTCACAAAGGAAAGACTCTACATAAAATGAAAAATCGACCAGCTCGTTATCTCTGTCTTTCTGAGTGGGCTTCAGCCTGGGTTCCTCTATACTAAACTTAAGAGGGACCCACCCAAGATGAAAAATAATCTGTTCAAAGCAGTACAAAGCTTCACAACAGCAGATGAAGAAAACAAAAAGAAAACAAAAGTACACAGGCTGGAGAAAAAGCCCGGCAAAAATAGGCCCCCAATAAGGAATGCCTTTGACAGGCTAGGAAAATTAAGGGCGGAACCAAGATTTACTGATAGGAGCATGAATCCATTATCGAGGACCAGGTCAGAAATCCGAGCACTTCATCATGATGTGTTGAGGACACCCCCAGCACTACAGGCACCTCCTCATAAGCACTCAAGAAACTATTGGTGCCATTACCATAACCATGGTCACGACATGGAAGCATTCAAGGACCTTATGAGGGAGATTGAGGAGTACGTCAGTCGAGGAATGCTGACACAATACACATCATCAGCTACCGAGCCCTCCCAAATTCTTTTCAGAGATGGATGAAAAGCTAGGGACACAACTCGGGAGGCGGATGTTCAAACCAGTCCAACAAAAGATGGAATCTTGCACCGAACCATCACTCAAGATACCCAACCTAGTGATATCAAGGACAAGGAATTACTCTAATCCAATCGTATCCCTGTGGCCCAGAACCAGCAGCCATACAGCATGAGCCAAACTCTACACCCCCAAGACCAGCAGGTGATGGGGGTGATACATGCCATATTTGGGTGGCCTTCTGAAGGGGTATCATAAGCCTCCTTGAAAGCTCGGGCCCGGAGAATACCAACTGAAGAACCTCGGAGCAAAAGTTTCAAGTCTGCGGAGGTCATCACCTTCTTAAAGAAAAATTTCATCCCAGGGGCAATGTCGCACTCCAATGCCCTAGTAATCCAGATCGTGATGGCCAACAAACAGGTGAATCGGGTGTACATTGATAATGGGGCGGCAGTCAGCATCATCTTCTCCGCCTGCTTTGAACAGCTCGGCATAGACCGGAGCTGCCTTAAGTAGAGCAACCTACCTCTCCAGACATTCACACAGGGAGAGGTCATACCTGAGGGGACCATCCGGTTGCCAGTATCTATCAGAACTGCCCCAACCATAAAGACCGTGATGGTAGAGTTCTATGTGGTGAATGCCCCATCCCCATACAACATAATCCTGGGAAGAGATTGGTTAACCCCGCCAAGGTGGTGTGTTCGTCATACCATCTCATGGTGAAATTCCCAACCGAGCAGGGAATAGCTTCAGTCCGAGGAGACCAACAAGTCTCAAGAGAGTGCATGAGAATTGAATTGAAAAGGAAGGAACCTGAGGTTAACAAATGTCCACAAACTGAACATGGACCCCATAACCAAGCTGGTACAGCAACAAAGGAAAAAATTCACACCAAAAAGAAACCAGGTAATCTGGGCTAAAGTAGAACAACTATTGGCGGCAGAGATCCTCTTTGAAGTAAAGTACCCCACCTGGATAGCTAATCTAGTGATAGTCAAGAAAGCTGGAGGAGGGTGGAGGATGTGTGTCGACTATACCAACCTTAACAAACACTGTCTGAAGGACTGCTACCCTTTGCCAATCATAGATCAAAAGGTGGAGGCAGTATCAGGATACAAGCTACTCAGTTTCCTGGATTTGTACAAAGGCTACCACCAAGTCCTAATGAGTGCAGAAAAAGCAGCCAAAACCGCCATCATCATGAACTGGGGAACCTTTGCATACAACAAGATGCCCTTCGGATTGAAGAACGTCAGAGCCACATACCAAAGGTTAGTAGAAAAAATATTCAAGCAATAGGTCGAAAAAACAGTGGAAGTCTACATAGATGACATAGTCGTTAAAAGCAAGACCCCGAACTCGGATCTCGAGGATCTACATGAAATACTACAACTCATCAGGTACATCGGGTTGAAAGTGAACCCAGCCAAGTGCCAGTTTGGGGTTAGCTCGAGGAAGTTCCTCGGATACATGGTCTTACAGAAGGGGCTGAATGTAAGCCCCTCAAAAATACAGGTGGTAAAGGAGATGAGATCTCCAAAATGCTTGAAGGAGGTCCAAAAATTAATGAGATGCCTTACCTCACTAAGCCGGTTCTTGTCCAAGTCGGCATAGAAGTAGCTGCCATTTTTCTGCATCTTGAAAAATGCCAAAGATTTTGAGTAGACAGAAGACTGCCAAAAAGCTTTTGAGGACCTAAAACAACATTTATCCACGCTCCCCTCCTTGGCTATACCAACGCTGGGAGATACATTATATTTGTATCTCGCCGCCACTGAAGGAGCAATCAGCCCCGTTCTAGTCCTAGAGAAAGGAAGGCCCCAAAAACCAGTATACTTTATCAGCCGAGGTCTACACGGAGCAAAGATGAGGTACTTTCTCACAGAAAATATGGTGTTAGCACTAATTAACGCAGCCCGGCAACTCCTCCCTTACTTCGAAGCACACCCATCTGATTTCAAACTGACGTGCCCCTAAAGCAGATCCTTCTTTAGCCTGAAGCATCGGGAAGACTAATGAAGTGGGCGGTCAAACTCGGGGAACACGAGATTAACTTCCAGCCCAGAAAGGCCATCAAGGGCCAGGCCCTAGCTGATTTTCTAGTCGAAATGAACCCGGCCATCTCGAAACTAAGAGCGGAGTCATTGCTAGAGACAAAAGGGAAGATAGAACCCAAAGTCCCCCAAGCTACCTTCATCATGCATATGGACGGAGCCTCCAATAAGAACGTCGAAGGAGCCGGTATTCTACTCACTATCCCAGAGGGAATAGAGGTATCCTACGCACTCTGTTTTGATTTCAAAACAACAAATAATGTGGCGGAGTTTGAAGCACTAATAGCAGGACTCCGCATAGCCAAAAGAATGAAGGTGATCATAGGCATATTTACCTGTTGAAAAGCCAGATAACTCATATTAATTGACTTTTTTTTAAGAATAATTGTATAATATATGATATTTTCATAGTGAATATGTGGAAATACTACTAACCAATGTGATTAGCATCTTTTTCAAGAAATTATAAGCATATGGAAGAAAACAAGTGA
>JBDJHY010142797.1:0-13140 GCA_039654485.1 Withania somnifera | reverse complement strand
CTTAGCATGCCACGATAAATCAAGGAAACAGTCTTCGTACTTTGAAACCATCATACACCCCTAATGTAACCCTGTAAATTAGGTTTGCAATGCCTCATAGTCTCTCATGAACACAAAATGGGCCATGAAGACCTCATTTAACTATCCCCAAGTCAGTGGGGCTGACCCTAGTAGACTACGGTTCCTATACACTCACCACCACTGACTAGAGGCACCCTCTAGAAGATATGAAGAAAAATCATCCCCATTAATTTCCAAAATCTCCAGGTTCCTCAAATGCTTCTCACATAAGGCAATAAACTTATGGAGATCCTTTCCCACTTCCCCTGACGACCTGCCCGATGCTATAAGGAGAAAATGATCAAGCATATTCCTCACCTCATATGATGGAAGGGGTCTGGCATTGGTCTGCCGTGGAAATACCTGTGCCAAAATAGTTTGTGGTGCAACTTGAGGAGCTGATGGAAAATATGTAATAGGAGGAATCTAGGGAAGCTGAGCACCCTGTGCTGTCCCTTGAGCTGAACTATGTGGAACATCTGACAGAACACTACCAAGCATCATAAGCATCTGCCACAGAAGCTGCCACACTATAGCTATCTGGGGCAGTGTAAAATGTTGCTGAGGCACTATAGTCACCTGCTGAACTAGTGGTAGATCAGTAGAAACAATAGTCTTATGAAAGGATGTTGAAGTGGTACACACCAGCTGAGCATCCGTTATAGTCCCATCTCTTCCCCTAGGTGGGGTCTCATGAGCATCTGAAATAGGATCTCTATCAACCTAAGAACCTCTAATGCACACCATCTGCGAAAAGAGCAAAGTCAAATAGACATTTCTGAAAACCAACACAAGTACCACACATGAGAAGAGTGAAGAAAGAGAGTTATTCCAATAGCACCATGTATCCTCCTAAAGATAGTCTGCGAACGTCTCTACACCGATCCACTGGACTCTACTGACACTTGATTCATTATCACAGAAACCTAGGAAACCTAATATCTGATACCATACTGTCATGATCCAAAACTCAGATCGTGATGGAATCTATCGCTCTCCAGTAGACAAGCCCTAACCCCTCAGCCTGGAGCGACTAGCAATAGGGCGTTACAAATAACAAATAGTAACTAAGATGATACAAGGTATAATGAAAGAAATATATACAACAATGAAATATACAATACCGTGCAGGACTGGTAACTATGACAAAATAGAGCTATCTACATCCGAATATCAAAAAGATAAAATATACAACTCCTTCAACAGGAGGGAAATACAAGACCGGTCTTCCCTAAATAGGATAAGGTAGAAACCCAACACAACTAGCGAGTAGGCCCATCCTAAAGGCTGGATCTTAGCTTGATCTACAAAGTCACCTGTTCCTCTACTCAGCACGATCATGTCTCTTGTGATGGCCCATGCTAGTAGCTGCACCAAAAAATGGTACAAAACTGTATTATGATTACCAAAACACAAGGTACCTTGCAGGCATCATCGTCCCACCGGTCTCAAATCAAATGCAAGAAAGAATAACGAGTAGGTAAATTAGGTCATAAGAAAAGCAAGTAGAAACATTACATGTAGATAAAGCATAACATTACAGAAAATCAACTAAGAGTGACTATCATAGGACACCAGCTCACGAAAGCGTACCTAGTATCCATCTCAATTCAAGTGATAAGTAAAATAGATAAAATCCAAAGGGGCCCTATCCCACCAGTGGATACATCCAGTATAAACAAACTCTTTATGACTTCCCGCTTAAGCCCAACAAGCATAAACACGTAAGAATGAATGCATGGGGGTGATCAAATGTAAATGTGAGCAGTGCCATCAAAAGGGTCCATACCCCGGAGTTCGCTCTACCTCAATACCAAAAAAAGGCCTGCACCCTAGAGGTCACTCCACCTTAATAATAATGGAAAGAGTTTGTACCCTGGAGGTCATGCCACCTCAATAACCTTCGTGGTTGCGCATGGCAAGGCTAGGACAAGAACAAATACAAAACCATGGGACACTGCCCAACAAGTGCCAATACAGGGGAACTCCACCCCAAAAGTTCCAATCTTAGTAACCACATTTACCTTTTTAGTGATAGTTGAAAACTCATTTTCCCTTTATATCTAAAAATTGTGCCATACCACCAGGTGGTCATGGCATATACATAAGTACAAGAAAAATCTTTTGATCTATTAGTTACTAAGCCAAGGAAAACTTCCAGTGTTAATTAGTTATCTCTCGACTATACACAACCCCAGGACGCACCTGTGCTCAATCACTAAATCCCATGATGTAAAATGAACGACACAGGTCAAGTAAAGCAAATAAGAAAAGCACTCAAAGTCTAGAAAGTCCAGAAGCTACCAGCTAACCACACCACTTACCCGAGTAACTACCAAGTACCCCACATTAGTAATACAACCAACTAGTCTCTCCCAACAGACCCGACATGGTAAATGTAGCATATAGCCAAAATGAGCCCTCACATGAGCCCCGAAAGGTAAACAAGTTCACTTAAATAAAAGGAAGATCAAGTCAACTACTAATCCAGCCCACCAATTGGCTGGAACAAACTAGTATTCAACAAGAACCCATTCTAAAGTAAAGGAAAATCTAGCCTATCTAGATGCTGATAAAAAACACCCTCAATTCGCAACGCAGCCCAAATAGCTCAAAAAATCATCCAACATGGCTCAAAACTAGCAAATTAAGGATATATGGGTTAGAACAAGAAGAGGAATGCCATATTGTATAAAGCAACTCAGAGCCCACAGTCTGAAAAAATATACCAAGGGTACCATCGAGTAAAGCACCACAAGGCAAACACGTGGTACGAAAATGAGGTCAAAATGACAAGGAACCAAGGGGAACTTAGGTTGAAAAGTAAGGAAATTAAGACATTAATAAAAACACTAAAAGGGGAAAAACAATGAGAATTACCCGGAGCAAACATGCCCAACGAAGGCCACCAGCTCCCACACAAACCCTTAGCAATTTCCCTATCTTCCAGCACCCTAAAATGGCTCTAAAAGCTCTTAACACTAAAGAAAAAAATAGGAGAAAATTAAATCAAAAGGCTAGAAACTGGTAAATATAGGTGCATAAGCTATTCATCGCGATCGCATCACAAAAGCTCATGATTGCGACCTGGATAGGCTTCATTTATCATGATTGTGTAAGCATACATCATGATAGTGATGTACAGGTTAGGAAGAGGTACACGATCATGTGAAAAAGCTCTACGATCGCACTGAGAAAGAAGGCCAACACCACAAGATCGCGTCACCTACCTCCTCAATCATATTGAATAACACCCCAAACCTATGTAATGGGACCTAAAGCTATGCGATTATGTAGAACAAAATATGCCTGCAATATGACAACAACCTGTTGTTTTGCTATAATATTCCAAAACTTCCAATAGGGGTTCAAAATGGAATTAAGCATGGATTTCAACAAACCAAATATGCATACAACATGGAAACGACATTGCAGACCTAATAGAATCATCAAAATGGCCATTGCATTTTGTTTGCACTAAAAAGACCCCAAACTTAAACAAACTCAAAGGCGAAGATTTCCAAACTTTCACAACTAAAAAAATGAGCCCGGGTACCTCGAGAAGTGAACTAACAACCCTACTAGCCCAAAATCAACAATCTTGAGCTGATAGAATCATCAGAATTTCGATTCGACACTCAGATCACCAAAAGACTATCCATGCTCTAAAATGAGCTTTGGCTGAACTAAATTTCCCTAAAACAGCTCAAAATCAAAGAAAAATCCACAGGACACAAACTCAAGGTCCATTTAGACCAAATTTGGCATTCAGGAGCTAATAAAACTTTGAAAAATTTGATTCATAGCACTTTTATGACAAATTCACTCTCGAGTTCCACCATTTTAAAATTGAAACCTCAAAATAGGAAAACTGATATAACAGGCAAATGAGCTACTAGGGCACCGAACTACCAGTTCCAAAAAGTCCTAAATAGCTTGGGGAAACTACCAAACAGCTCTAAACACTGAAAAAAGTGGAAAGCAATGAAATGACAAAATGCATCATTACACTGTTGTTGCATGCAAACTTAATCAAAGGAAAACGATCAATCTAACTGCCCTTGAAACCAATTACACACACCATCGATATATCCTCAAGTGTATGAATAGTCCTCTCATCCTGACCATCTATTAGCGGATGAAAATTTTTACTCAAGTGAACCTGTAAACCTAAACATCTCTAATATGACCTCCAAAAGTGAGATATAGTCAAAGGTACCCCATGCATATATAAAATCTCCCTCAAATAGATCTTATTATACAGCTCTACTAAATAACTGGTTGGAATGGGTAAGAAGTGAGCAGACTTAGTCATTCAATCTACTATAACCCAAATGGCATCATGTTTCTAGGTTAATGTTAAATCGGCGACAAAGTTCATGTTAATAATCTCCTATTTCCATATATAAATCTCAAACTACTATATCGTAATTTTTGGCCTCTAGTGCTCTACCTTAACTTGCTTAAAATTTAGACACTTAGCGATAAACTCATCTATCTATCTCTTTATACCTTCCCACTAATCAACTTCCTTCAAATTTTTGTGTATCGTAGTAGATCGAGGATGATTAGAGTACCTGCAACCATGAGCCTCTGAAAAAATCATATCTCTCAACTCATCAACTAATGGAACACAAAGACGACCCTGATAGAGGAGGACACCATCTCCCCCTAGTAAGAAATGTTGGTCTCTATGCTTTAAGTACAAACCCTTCAACTTAACCAAGTTTGGATCCCTTCCTTACTTACTCTTCACCTCAACCACAAGATATGATTCATAAGTATTTTGTACAAGCATACTATCATTATTAGCGCCCATCAATCTAACCCTAAGGTTGTAACCCTATGCACCTCTCTAGCAAACTCTCTCTTGTCTTTATTAACATAGGATAGACTAGCCAAGGACAACCTTAAAAGAGCACCAGCCAATACATTGGCCTTGACCAGATGATACATAATTGTCATATCATAATCCTTTACCAACGCAATGCACCAAATCTGTCAAAGATTCAAATCTTTATGCTCGAACACATGCTAAAACCCTTATGATCAATGAAAGCATCTATATGCACTCCATACTAGTAGTTTCTCCAGAACTTCAAACAAAGACTACCGATACAAACTCAAGATCATGAGTGGGATAATTCTTCTTAGGAGTCTTAAGTTGCCTAGAAGCATAAGCCAACACTTTACCATGCTACATCAGCATATTACACAAACCAACCTTGGAGGCATCATAATAAACCATGAAACACTCTAAACCATCAAGTTTCAACTCCTGAAAACTTTTCTCATATGCACCTGGATAAACCTACATTAATACCCAACTAGACCCGAAGCTATGCATATCTTACGGAGAGGTTGGTCTATGACAATTTCTGAATGAATTTAGATTTTAGGAGTATACCCAGATGCCCTCGCTGGAAATAATGTGACCAGGGAAAGTAACTAACTAGAGATAAAACTTATAATTAGATAATTTAGCATAAAGATGACGTTCCCTAAGAGTCTGAAGAAAAGATCTAGAGTAAACTAGGATGTTATCAATAAAGAAGAGCACGAATAGGTCCAAGTATGGCTTGAAAACTCTATCAATGAGGTACATGAAGGTTGTATAAGCATTGGCCAAACAGAAATACGTGACAACAAACTCAAAGTGGCCATAGCAGGTATGAAAATATGTATTTGGAATGTCTGACCCTCAAACCTTAAGATGATGGAAGCTAGAACAAAGATCAATTTTGGAAAAATGGATATCACCATGTAACTAAGAGAACAAGTCATCAATTCTAGGAATAGGGTATTTATTTTTTATTGTTTCCTTGTTTAGCTAACAGTAATCTATGCACAAGGTGATGGAACCATCTTTCTTATGCAGGAACAAAATAGGAGCACCCTAACGAGAACACTAGGGCAGATGAATCCCTTGTCTAGAAGGTCTGCTAACTTATCTTTCAACTCTCCAAGCTCATTTGGTGCCATTTTATATGGATAAATAGAAATGGACTGAGATCCATGCCAAAGTCTATCAGCCTATCAGGAGGAACTCTGAGTTAATCCTCAAGAAACCCATCTAGAAGCTCCATGACAATTAAAATTAAATAAATATCTAAAGCTTCAGACTCAAAGTCCTGAAGTTGGACTAGATAGTAGATGGAACTCTTGGAAATCATCCTTCTAGCTTTAAAGTAAGAGATAAACCTACCCTTAGAAATAGCTCTACTCACTTTCAACTCTAGGACAGGCTTATCAGGAAACTAGAAATGGACGACTTTATTCCTACAGTCAATAAAAGCATGGCATTAATAAACTCAATCCATGGCTAGAATAACATCAAATTTTATCATGTCTAACTCAAGCAGATCAACTGGAACTACCATCCCCAAGATAGATACTAGAAAACTATAATAGACCCTCCTAATTACTATGGAACCCCTAATAGGATTCAAAATAGAAAAGGACTCAAATAAAACCTCTGTATCAACACCAAACTACATAACAGAAAGTGGGGATACAAATTATAGGCTGGCTCCAGGGTCCAACAATGCATAAGAACTAACACTATGCATATCAACATACCTATCACCACATTTATAGATTGCTCCTAATCTTGTCTGGAACCCAATGCATATAACTGATTATGTAGTTGACCACTAACGATACTAGTAGAGGTGCCCTGCTGAGCTGAGGGGATGCTAGTGTTGTTGCTACATTACCTTTACTTCCCTCCTAGGCCACAGGACACTCCCTAATTTGGTGAACTATCTTACGAAACCTAAAACACTCCTTAGATGGGAAGTCCCTTAGAGCATGACCTGTCTGACCACATCCATAAAACCTATCCTTCCTAAGCATGGAATGACCAAGATGGTTCTTACCACACTTACTACACAAAGGATAAGTCTACCTCCTTATTTGAGAAGCCTTCTGAGCCCTCTTACGATTTTGAGACTATCTGAAACTCTGGGTAGGGGCACTGAAAGAAGAATGGGATGGTCCATTAGAATTTTGCTACTACTGCTATCTCTAGGGTCCACCCGAATTGGGCTGACCAAACTCAAATTGGCTAGTTTTTTTCCCTCATATTCTGATTACTCTCCCTCAATTTGGCCTTATTCTTTGATATCTACGCAAGATATGACATCAATATGTCGATGACTATATCACTAGTAACATATCTACCCTCCTTACCTCGATCAAATATAGAGAAAGGTTTGACACGAACATATCCATTTGGTTGCACATGTCTGCAACCATCCCTAGATCATACCTAGATATATTGGTAAACTCCATCCCATACTCAGCCACTTACATAGAACCCTGTTCCTAAAACTGAAACTCCCTAACTCTCTCCTTCTCCTTTCCCTCGAAAAGAACCTATTAATAAAAGCCCTCTAAAACTCATCCCAAGAAGGTGGAAGAACTCCTACCCCTATATTACTCTTTCATAGATCATACTAAGACCTATAAACGTCCTTCAGCCTATAAACAGCTAAATCTACCCTGTCCAACTCCAATGCTCTCATTAGATCACATATCCTCTTAACTTCCTCTCCAGGTCCTCATTAACCTTTTGAACCAAAAAACTCTGAGGGGTTCAACCTAAAGAAATCCCTCACTGTCACAACCCATGAATATAACATGGATACTAAGCCCGTTTAATCACCATCTGAGCCATCAAGTGCATCATATTTCGTAACTTTGTAGTCATAATATTTGTGCGTTGCTGTTTTCTCTCTGGAGCTAGTAGAGTATAATTCTTCTTATTCCTGTTAGCCCAGTGAGTTGATCATTGTGGTCATGATTTGAAATGCATAAATCACGAGTCAGAAAGAGATTATATATTTCAGTCAACCTCATAGCACAAAACAAATATCAATAAATGGAAAATTTTCCAAAATGCCAGGTATCGTCCAAATCATAGATGTTTTTTAGTCACGCCTAAAACTGATATATTACCTAACACTTGCTTTCAGACATATCTTGGGACTCTATGAACCTAATGTTGATACCAATCTTGTAATGCTGCGAAGCTAACCTCCTGAGCATGACTAGCATCCATAGCCACTAAGCCACCCTAGAATCTTTAGAAGAATCACTTGGCTTATGTCGTGGCCCTATCACTCAATTTAGTGGAAGAAATATCATATAATAAATGTAACTAAGTGGACCTCACATCTGAATAAACAAATAAATAGTTGAATAAGAATGAAAAATCAACATCGAAGTCTAAAATAATTTATCTGAAATCCACTAACAAGATAGGTATGAAAATAAGCTAGGATAATACCCTAGCTGGCCAAAAACTGAATAATAATATTGTCTCAAAGTCTAGGCTCTAAACCAAAGAAAAATACTGATAACTCCCTCTTTCTCCTGAATATAGAAGGAACTCATCACTCTACTTCAACTCTTCGAAGAATGAGGGTGCAAGTCAACTGTGAACGTATAGAAGGTTGCCCAAACCAATATGAGTAAAAGTCATGCAACGCAATAAAGTATGCATTAAGTGCATTTGAATATACTCAGTATATGAGAGGGTTAATGTAATAGGCTATATCAACAAATAAGAATTTGTCTATGCTATGTATGAACACATAACACATACCACAATTTCTACCTAATGACCTAAATAATAAAGATACATGTTATAGGATGATAATAAATTAAAAGTCTTCTTTTAGTTCTTTTACCCTTAACTCTATATTTCCTACCTATGCTGACCTGACTGACAAGAAACTGACCAAACTGACAATCTAACTAAATAAATGACCTGGGAGATTCTATAATCAGCATTCCTCTAGCACAAGGTTAGAGGTCCAACATATATACCTATGTTGGGTGGGGTCCCAAACCTGCCAAAGTAAGTCTATGTCTGACTCCTAGTGGATCCACTAAACCTGAACTGTAAACATCGTTGTAGGACATAATCTTACAAGTGTTTGTTTATACAAGGAATGAGACAATGACTAAGTTGACCAAATCCTCTCAGTGCTAATACTACTCCCAAAACTGACCATGAACTCAACATAAAATGACTCTGTATGTCTGTCTTGACCATATAAGGGCCCATGAATACGTAAGATGTATGTCTATTGCATATTACTATCATATTACCAGGTTTTAACCTTCTTTTGATAAACTAACTCATGATTTGTAATTAGACTCTAAAAGACAAACCTTAGGTTATAAATCATAAGACTGGCCACGGTCGGGAATCTTAACTCTATAACTGACCGTACCATAAACCATAAACTCAAATAAAGGAAACTTTCCCATAACATGACTGACAAAGCACATAGACTCCACATAAGGGATTTGAAATCATAAACTTGACCAAGTCTACCAATCCATAATAATTTATGCAATTCTAACATAAACATATATATGTAACCATGATCATGAGAATACAAAAAGTACATGAATACAATTTATGGGATCCACCCTAAAATCTTTAATCCACGACCATGAATTGAAAAACGAGATAGTTGGGCATAAGGCTTGGAAGGAAACCTTGTTAAATCTCAAATAACTGAATTTTTGGAAAACCTATGGAGAAATCTTAAGGAGAAAGGTTGTACAAGAATCCCTTGTAGAAAACCCTAAGTTGAGTTCTTGAGAGAAATGGTCTAAAGAGTCCCTTAGAAAATCAGACAAAATAAAACTACGAGCTTTCATGGTTCCCTTTATAGACCATAAATCAGTTCCACGGTCCTTGAAGTGACCCGTGTAACCATTCTACTCTTGGAAATCTAGAAATTTTAGGGCAAGGTTTTACGGTTCATATGATGGTACGTCATACTGAACTGTGAAAGGGAATTTATTTTAGAAATTCCTATGTCTCTGGATCACCCTATGAGAGCCTTCCATGAGTCATGGAAGCACTCTACGGATTGTACGAGAGTCCATGGAAACCTAATAGAACCAAATTGTCATGAAATTTTACAGACACAATTAGTTTAGCATACACACTAGAAGGTTTTCAAAACAAGTTCAAAATCCAATATTAAGATAACCCAACCCTAAAATTTTAGTGTCACTGTGTAAAACATCTAATAATATGAAAGTACATAATCTGAGAGAAATCCAAAACAAATGCAAAATATCTCAATATCTCTAATAGAATAAAGATATAAAAAATACACGAATCAACAGATCTGCAAAAATGACCAAGAAGCTACCTCGTGGAATCGTGATTTAGAAACTCAGACTCGAGATTAGAAGGTAACCAAGATTCATCGCCCTTTGAATCTGTTCAAAAGGTGAAGAAAAATCAAGAGTGAGTATAAAAACCATGGTACTCAATAGCTTCCTCAGATGATCATAAAGAAAATCGATAAGAACTCTTGACTCAACTGCGCACCCCAAAACTACAAAACCTACACACATATGATAATCCAGCCTATTCTAAAAAATAGTCACATAACTGAGATATAAATGAACCAAATAATCCTCAACTGATGCAAATATCATACAACCAAAAATCAATTTCTAATATCACAAGTATAGCCATAAGCCACTTCAAAGAGTGCACTAGTATCATTAATGAAGAGCGAAACTCATGTTGAAACAACCAAATCTCATCCGACAGGCCAATATTATTCAATAAACTAGGAAATTCAACAACTTCAAAGAAATCAATACAATGCAATGCAATACAATATACAATATACAATAAAAATAATGCATTTCTATCCTACTAGTACACACTTGGTACTCACTATCGGTTAGCAGGGAACCATGGGGGACTCATGTCGTCCATGTACCTATATAGAACTATTTCCTATCATACCATAATTAGATCATATTATCAGGAAACATTTTCCTCGGGACTTGTCATATCATATTCTTAAAATCATTTTTCGTTGGGTCTTATAAATGATTCAACACTTGTTTCGAGAGCCTTATTTCCACACCTCAATTCATTATCAAATAGGCAAGATATGTGCAATTCATGGAAATATCAATCAAAGTCAACATTGGCCCCACACGGCTAATTATAAGAAAATATCATTACTAATCAATAAAGTCCCTGTCACGACCAAAAATCTCAAGTCATGATGGCGTCTACACCCCTTTTGTAGACAAGCCTATTTTTACAGTCCGGAGCTACGTGCAATGGGCTCTAACTCTTAGAACAATCAAAAACAATGAAGGAAACAATAAGCGATACACAGTAACGGAAGCCAACAAGGAGCTATACAACACTTGAATCCACAAAACCTGGTGTTACTCGCATATGGAGATACTACATAGATAAACAAAAGATACAAAATTACAAAAGCTCCCCTATGGGGTAAAACAGTACAAGGCTTGCTATGAACCGAGTGAAGCAAGCTAAATGAAGGAAACTATGATTTGCTCGGACGACAAGCTCACCGTAATCTCTACAAATCTGCTAAGTCTACTCCGCGTGATCTCTGCACCGCTGATAAGCCCTGCCTCTATCTGCACCACAAAAAAGGTACAGAAGTGCAGCATGAATACCAAACATGGTACCCAGTAGACATCATCAGCCGAATGGGTTAAGAATAATATGCGAGTAAAAACGCAAGGAAGTAAAACATGTCAGTAATAACAAAGAAATAATAAGGAAAACAGTAAATTAATAATCGACAGAAAAGTAAAATATCAAAAGTAAGAGTATAAGCTACAGGACTAGACATAATAGATACAACTACAAGGCCCTATATCCGAGATTCATGACGAAGTAAGGAAACATACCTGTACTTCAGCCCAGTTGAATCTCACTTGCCATGATACCATTAACGCAAGAACCATAATAAAGATCGAATAGAAGGGTACTACTAAAAGTGAAAAATAGGTAAACACACAAGAACCTACCGGCGTTCCATACCACCAACAAGTACAACCAGTACAGCATATCCTACCTAACGTCCCTTACCTCCAGTAGGAACAAACAGCACAGAAAAACCCACCATGACTTCCCTCTTAAGACTGATGAGCACACACTACCAAAAAATTTCACAGGGGCGTAGAAAGTAAAGTCAACAGTAACAAACATAGGCATGTAACCCTGTTAGTGCTAGCATCGCCAAAGGACGTACACCCCCTGTCAGCATCAATATCATCACCGGACGCCCACCCCTTGTCAGCATCAATATCATCACAAACGAGGGCCCAGCCCTTTAGTAACCACACAGTTTCACACATTAATATATAAAAGACAGTAACAGTGCAGTGCCAAGGTTGCAGATCTAAACAACGAATACAAGTAAATGTAATACTACAACAGTAGTAAACATCATCTGGGGTGAAAGGGAACCACAGTCTAGGATCGGCCAAAGGCGACCAGCTAAGAACTCATCTCACCACACTCATTGTGCATATGCTGGGATAACTAATTAACCAATATAGCTACTGAGGTCACAGGCCTCCACTGGGTGGACAATCTTGGTAACACAACCTTTAACCTCTATACCCTTTAACAGGCACCCGAAATCCACAGAAGATAGTAGAAAACAACCCCACCCACACTACTAGCTATACCACAAGCATAACAATAATAACCTAGCCTGTACTGCATAAATAAACCTAGCCTACCTAAGCACCGGAGAAAACCTTTAAAGTGTGCAACTGGTGGATCTGGAGCTCCAACACGATCAATGTCGTCCACAATTATATAGTTCATAAATACAGGGGTCAAGATGTGAATAATAAGGCTCATTAACAAGTAACTTGAGGTGGGTGACGGGCCTCGCAGCTAGGCCACCTAGGTAAAAAGCCATGGCATGTGTAGACCTCAGCTCGTGGGACCTCGTGGTCCAGGGATGGGCTTAGGGAGAGATAAATCTTATAAGGAGAGTTGGGTTGAGGGGGCGAAGCCCTCTTTATGAGAAGGAGATTACTAGGAAGACCCTGTCGAGGTGACCTCATGTCACGACCTGACTTCACAGAGTCATGATGGCACCTACTATCCACCCAGTAGGAGAACCAAACCCTATAGTCTGTAGCCGAAGCGGAGGACTATTACAGTATATGTGGAAAAACAATAAGATGTAATACAAGTTCCCAAAATCCGATGTCAATGTCATAAGAACCGCTAATATACAGAACGAC
>JBDJHY010142788.1:0-13140 GCA_039654485.1 Withania somnifera | reverse complement strand
CCTCCGCTTCGGCTACAGACTATGGGGTTTGGTTCTCCTACTGGTGGTATAGTAGGTGCCATCATGATCCGAGAAGTCGGGTCGTGACAAATTAAGTCTTTGTACGATATATACTTCATATCACTAAATGGTGGGTATAGTAGTATTGAGATTCAACCATAGACTTTCGATTTGATTCAAAATGCTACAGAGAGAGTCACACCTATATGGGTTATATTTCGAATAGAACAAAGTAGAGGAGGAGCTACACAAAATATAAACCTTTCTTCTTGAGTTAGTAATGAGGACTTGGTGTTTACGGATTCGCTGAGAGCCATATGGGATCACAGATCATATTAGAGGGATTGCCTATAGATTAGACCTACCTTCTGAGTTAGTGGTAGTACCCCAATTCCATCCATGTTTCTATGCCTTGTTGTTGCATATCATATTCTTCACATACATTTTGTTATGAATCAACTTTATTGGAAAACTGGTTAGTTTGTTTCAAAAAACATAAGATAATTATTGATAAATGATATGAACAAATCAGGTCCCAGAATATTTCTTTTATGAGAGTTTATTCGGCAAGTGATTTAGTTGCGGAGGCCATTGGAAGGTTAAGAGACTCGTGTGAATATTTCATCCTTGTTGTTTCAAACTTCGGATATTCTTTTTTTAAAAGCTTTTGCAGATGAAAGTTTTTTTAGTTGTTGATATTTTGATGGCCCTCAAGGATATTTCTATGATTCATGTTATTTCTTAGTGTCTAGAGCGTTCTTGTAACTGTCCCAAGTTGTTTTTGACTTGCTGGGATTGGTAAGATGGTTCCCTGGAAGTTTTATAGTATAATTGTCCTTGACTATTGTTACTTCGGTCCTTAGCTTATAAGGTCTCAGGTTGATTTTTTGTCTGTCCCATTGAGTCCAGAATATTGATACGTGAATATTTCACATATGTATCATTGAAATCAGACTATTTTTCTATTTTGTACCTGTTTAGATCATTTTTGGAATTCCAGGACCAATACTCGGCATGATCCCAATGGTTAGATGGGATCGCGCCAAGTCTAGTATTTTCCTTTAGCGCTACCGCAGTGCGGTGCACCTGGGCCTATATATGGCTACTTCAAGTAACTTTTATATATTTTCCTCCAAACGTTTCACTAACATATCTTACATTTTAGCTTAAATCAGTATATTTGAGAGTTGTTTTATGTTTCTAATCAATGGAATCCTATCCTGGTGATTTTACACATCTTTCTATCGCGTAATTTTTTGTTTTCACTGTTATAATAATGTTTTCTAAATTACACACACTTTTCATGCTTGTTTCTTCATTTTTACCAATAGTTTGAGAAATATTTTGTACCGTATGATTTATAAGTTGTGCTTTACGTGTTGGTATAAATATTTCCTTTTTTAAAGCTATTAGAGTTGATGGACCCATTTGTAGTTTGGATTTTGACCTCGTAATTTACATAGCGATATGGGTCTTGTTTTACTCCTCTAGATTCGTGGATTATGTTTTTGATAAATTCATGTCGTGCTGAGCTCATTCGTGATTCTCCACTTCTTCCAGCGCTACTTTTGAGGTTTCCGCCAGCACCAGGTAGGCTACAGTCTACTTTATTAAGGCTGGGTATTAGTGTAGTATATTGATAACACTCAAACTTCACCTCCAAAAGAAGCATAAAATCGTTGTCAAATATAGAACCCTAACAAGGTTAGGGTAGAACCCCACAGGGAATATGGTCTCAAACTCAGGTTCAAAGAACATATTTAATCAAGTAGTCAATTATTTCTAAGATTCATAAAAGTAAATAAGGGTGTTTGATTGTTTAATATAGTAACAACTTGAAAATAAGTTTAGAGAACAATTCATGTATCTTGTAACATATTTAAAGTAATGAAAAACCTAGGATTATGTTAACCATGGTAACAAATCTTTGAATTATTAATGTCAATGCTCTTGCACTATTTCATAAGTGTATAGTTATCACTAGCGACAACAATGTTATTCATCTAATCAACCGATTCTTAGATAAAGCTCTTTTACACCTTGGTCCTGCCGTAAAAGAGTGAAATATTTCTATGCTAATAACTTCAGGATAATTATCCTGAATTATAGTGATAATCCTTAGGCGAGGGTTAACGCTTGAATTTCTTGTCATAGTCTCAACTCCTAAATTTAATCATATAGTTCATACAAATTAAAACTTAGGCA
Source organism: Withania somnifera (assembly GCA_039654485.1). NCBI lineage: Eukaryota > Viridiplantae > Streptophyta > Magnoliopsida > Solanales > Solanaceae > Withania > Withania somnifera. Next base: position 10,935 of record JBDJHY010142788.1, on the reverse strand, counting down.
TGTTCTAGTGTTTGCAACCACAAAAAATCAGTTAACTTATAGAGATGATGTGTTAGTACACATATTACGATTCAAGCATTATTTTATAATTATAACCCTAGATTTGTTTCACTCATGGATACCACAACCCTAGAGTTGGGGATTTAGCCACTCATATTTTTAATTACACAACAACAAAGATAAAACTCAATAGAAATAATACCAATAGATAATTTCACTTCCAACTGGTGATCTATTATAATCAGTGATAGGAAAAACTCTCACTCTAGGTGTTTTGTAGTAGAGAGAATAGAGCGTACAAAAGTCTCTCAAGAATAATAGCCAATTCTGTTCAAAGGTCAGTAATGAATAATCATAATCAAAATAACCTAATTCATCTATTTGTAGTATAGGGGAACGAATTTAATATCCAAAACTTGGAAATAATTTTCGCTTAGGTTTAGGCGGCTCTTTGGACGAAACTTCCTAGGTTAGATGGTTTGCCTATCTTTCCATCCATTGCAACTCTTAAGCATTGAACTTTCTCTCAGACGGTACCATGTTGGACGAGTTGTCCAAGGCTGGGAGGTTCGTCCAGTCTTCCATCTTGTCTTCTTTTTTACCCATATCACTTTGCATCATACGACGACTTATGAAAGATTCTTCCAAGAATAGACGAACAGTCCATACCTAGATGAAGGCTAGAATACCTAAAAAATGTATATTCCCCTACATAGAATAGCTTGGGTGAATCGTCCAGAGTTAAATGAGTCGTCCAATTTGTCTTCAAAACTCTGCTTTCTTCTATAATTTCTCCAATGTTCAATCAGTTAAACTTTACTTTATACATACACATAAAACACATCAAATCACACAAAAGTTACTCAATAATATGCATTTATTCATTATTTTAAGTGAAATGTGTGACGTCAAATATCATCACCTAAACACCGTTAGCCTAGAATGTTTTCTTGTCCTCAAGTAACAACATAACTAAACACTTAAAACACCCATAATAGAATCAGTTCCGAACAATCCATTATTTAATAATGTATCACATAGGTTAACTTCTCTTGTTTATTAATTGCAACTTTGAGCAATGATATGAACAACCTCTTATAAGGCTTGTAAAAAATGAATTTACTATAGTAACTTATTTACAATCGACTTAATCATCCACTTGCTCTCATAAAAAAGATTCCCGTACACACATAGATATTCATTTACCATGGGACTGGGAGAGGAGTCCTCACACTCACAAAGAAATCTAGTCGTACACTATACTCATAGGCTTGCCCTTATATACTCTAAATTAATTTTGAGTCGTTTAGCCTGAACTACCTTAGGGCTTTGATCAACTTGTAATGAAGGTTTTGAGTGTTGGTAGGGTACATTTTGGTAACTTAGTGACTAACTCATTTTCTTCCATTACCCCTCCCCCCCCTTCCTTTTCTTCATTTTCTCTTATACATGCTTCTTTTTCAGCTCCTTAGATTTGAAGTTTCTATTTATGCACATATGGCCTCCTCATCTTTTATTTACTATTATTATTATATGCATGTATACATAACTTTTCATATAAGAAGTCTTCATAGTAGCCACCCTCAACCGAATTAAATTAGGTTGAATACACATTATTCACCACTAGACTAGGGTCAAGATATAGTTTCACCACGCATTCGTGGTATCTCTCACATAGACATCCTCAAATCAGGTTCAATGCATGAATTCAGGTGCACATTATACAAAAGAGAACTAGGGACAAAATCAAAATTTTCAAACTAAATAGGGGTTAATCTACTGTTAGTTTCAGAAAGATTATTATAGGATAAAACAAGAAAACTCAATAGTATTTGGAGACACTTTTAATCCTTAGTGACTAATACAAAGAAGGCCTAGGATCATTTTCAAGTCAACCTACTTTCTACTTAGCTAAAATTGAACTGTGCAAGTTCTAGATATCATATGCACGAAAAGACTAAAATTTATTATACTCACCCACACTTTGCAAGTGGACAACTTATATCAATCCAATCTTGTTACACATATAATTTCGTTTTCACAAATACAATTCATCTTCACTTATTCATTACTACTAAACATACTAACACAACTAACACACAACATATGCCAATAACTTTTTGATACTGAACTTTATTGTTACAAGTATCATAATTCAAAAATCAATCAACAAATCATAAAATCTAAACATTCCAGTTCTACTAGATAACATGTTTGAGGGAAAAGAAACATGGAAAAAACCCTTAGATGCACAATACAAGTACTACCCCTCCTCACATAAAACATTGCATTGTCCCCAATGCATAAAATGAAAAAGAAAATGGGAAAGAGGTGTACCTGAAAACAACTTAAGATGTATCATCATGTTTCTTGGGATCAACCCGAGATGGCTGCACTCACGACACTTTTTTGCTCCACCTCAACTACAATAGATGCCCTACTGACATGCTCGGACTCAGTTGGTCTCCCATTAGAAGATGCATCTACAAATTATGCTCTTTTTCGCCACTCATCAGTCATGTACGTCGCTTTAGAAGATCTTAATGCTTTCTATAAATCCTAATCCTTACTCCTACCACCCTACTTATTCTTTTTCTTTTTCTTTCTACAAGAATATTCTTAATCACCTCATACCATTATAGCTTTTCCTTTTGACTCCATTTCCGCCAAAATCAATATTCAATCTTCATCCTTAGACTCTGTCAGCTTTGCTACCATTGGGTAACTGAATGTTGTCCATGTTGTAATAATGTCACATCCTCCCTAAGATTTTTTAGGTTAAACTGAAACCTAGCCTATTCAGATGGGCTCATAAGCTTTAGCCACTCATTCATCTTTTCCTCCATGTTGTTAATCCTGGCCTACATAATGTCATCTAATTAAAGAGTAGTTTTAATGTTATGATCCATCAACTTTTCTACATCTGCCTCTCATTTAACTTCACCCGCTTGGACAATTTAGAAAACTTTAGCAGGCTGAAGTCAAAAATAGATGGGGGATGATATTTCACCAGATAGTTAGGGGTAGGACCTATGGCCTTGGCTCACTTGATTCCATGTGAAAAATAGGAATCTCGGCAGTATTTGTCGTATCAGTACCCATAGGGCCCACTAAACCTATCTATGAAGTGGAAGCATTTACACTCATTTTTTCATCATCTTCTCTTTCAAAAGATCCTTAGAACTTTCAATGTCATAAGTATTCATGGAATCAAGACCAGATCAATACCTAGTAGAATCAATACCTTTGCCTTCTGGCACAACTCAGTAATCAAGCAAGGGTAGGGGTAAGTAGTACCTTCGTGCACGACATGCATTCTAATCTCTTTGTCAATTAGTCTGCCAAAGTTTAGCTTGTACTTGAAAATAATACAAGATATTAATAAAACATCTTCATCTGTCAGTTTATCATCTCTCTTCGGGCGGATGTGCATTCTGGTAATTAAACTCACAAACCTTATTTGAATAGGCAAACGTGGGTTATTCAGCCATGTTGGGTCAGCATCTGCCAATACCTGGGTGAACCACTTCCACTGAGTTTTTATATTGGAATACATGTATATGTAATATAGATGGTTCTTAGGAGGAATGTAGTTAAGTATAAACAACATCCGGTTGGTTAATTGTTCAAAAATATGAACATCAACTCGCCACACCTTGACAGAGCTTAAAACAAGCATTTCAAATGGTTTCTGGAAATTACTAGACATCAGTAGTATATGAGCTTTGTAGTTCACATAGAATTTATGAATTAAAGTAGGGTAATACTAGTCAAGTGGTCGATTCATCCTTTCTAGCTAATATGCCTAAAACACGTGCTCAATTTTTGGATAGTTCAGTAGATATGTCATCACTATTTGGATATCCTCAATAATTCTCCATATAAATTTTTATTTTGCATTTTTAGTCATCCCCCTAGCATAAATTTTATTTTACCCTCCATATCCACCAAAAATCATCCAAAAATTTAGGATTCTTTCTCATAATCACTTGATATATATCGACCTGGAGATTTCATCTAGGGCTTAGGAAGGGGTTGGATTTTGGGATTTTTGAACTACTATTTCTTTTTGATTCCTAACTCTCCAATGAGTCTCTCAAATCTTCAGTAGACTCATTTTCAAAAGAGGAAATGATATCTGGCTTAGGTCGAGAAGGCTCATCAGGAAAGCGAGCTTTCCTTGCCTGAAATTTGGTAACGCATTACTCGGGACTATTATTTTCATCCTGTAGTCCATGAGAAATATCACTCCTTTGACTAGATCCACTTTGTTGAGGAAGTTTGGGTTCCATTAGTACCTGGGAAGGTATCAATATTGTTAGTACAAAAATCATCAAAACAAAATGAGGGAGTGTAAATTTTGAGGACCCTTTCAGACGGAAGGGTAAAATATTTTATCCAAAGAAAGACGTTTCTTCCACCCTCTTGTTTGTATTTTAAATAGTGTGGTATCAGTCATATAATGGGTTTGAATGAGTCATCCAGCGGTGGAAGGTTCGTCCATTCCATTGTTTGTATTTTAATCAATTTTATTTTCTGATGGATGAAGGATTGGATGAGCCGTTTAAGGTCAAAAGGCCTGTCTTTTGTTTCGTCCAAATCACCTGGGTCAAATCAAGTTAAAACAGACTATTTTGCATTGGATAATAGTAATAGGAAAATAATCTCAGCTAAGATAGTTCATCGATGCCTTCTTCTGTTGAACACCTTGTTTAGTGAATTCTTATTCTGATTAAAATTCGTATCTAAGAAAGTTCAAAAACTACATTCATGGTATTTACCAAACCTCATATTTACTGAAAAATAGTGTTGAGATGCTTACTTTTTTTTCTTAATACTAGGGTTTCTTTGCATAGTATAAAAAATAGAAGATGATGTACTGAAGTTCCAAGTTTATGTATTTATAATTTTCATTCCTTATTAGTGGAGGAAGGTGGGAAGGTGAGTGGAAGAGTAAGGGAAGAACACGATTGGTCTAGTGGAGGTTGGGAAATTGAAATGGAAGAAAAATTAAAAGAAAACAATCCTGGGTTTATATACAAGCATGTGGGTGGAGTCGATTCATTGCTTAAAAGGGAAAAACCCATTTTAAGAAATTACTTACGGGGATGAAACTTTGGACGACTCGTCCAAATGTTCCATCTGCGAACCTGAGTTATCCAGTGCATTTTTAATTATATGGGAATTTTAGGCATTTTTTCCTATCCTGGATGATATTCCTAAACTTTCATCTGGCTTGTTGGTCATTCTTATTGAGCTTCTTGTGGGACGGTAGGGTATAGGCGTTTCATCCAACCTTGAACGATTCGCCTAATCTTCTGCATCCTTAAGTTTAAAATTCTTAAATCTGTATTCCTTCACACTTGCACATACATTAACCCAATCTCTTAAAATTAACTAAGTATGAATAATAAATTATAAAATAAATCACAAAAAGTTGGTTTGCCTCTCAATAGTGCTTGATTTAACATCACAGTATGACGCAAATATCTTTATTACTCATATTTTGGTAAGGTTTGGAATTTGCACTGTCCTACTAGGCAATGTTCCAAACTTTACCTGATCCAAAGAATTAGAAATCTTTCCAATATGAAACTACAACTGCTTTACTGACATGGAATGCGAGTCGACCATCCGATCAATATTAGATATCTTCATATTCATCGCCTTTAAGCTTTCATCATTTGATCTTACCTTCTGAAGCACTTTACCTAATATCTCTTCCATTCTTAAAGTACCATCTTCTCTCATATCGCCATAATCTCTCTTTTTATTGAAGAATTCTCTATTCATGTTCTGGCCTTGGGTTCCATAATAGAACCCCCTGATTCTGTAGAAACTTTACTTCCTCCTCAGATTCTGATTCATTGTCTTCATATCTTACTTTACCATAAGCAATATCGTCTTTCACTTTCTGATAACCTCTACCTAATAGTTTCTTAGGCATAACACCAATCTAAGTTCTTGAGTGGGCTATATCCTGATCCCTCTCTTCTTCTCTTTAGCATTGCTCATCCAACATAGTTTCCACTTTTGCACTACCATACACTTTAGTTTCTCTACTATGCCACCCATGGTTATTTTTTGTCACTTTTATCAAGTACTTGTGACACTTGGGCATATGTTTTACACATGTAATATCCTCCATTGATTCCATCTGCTGCTAAATTTGAGGGTGTATTCAGTGCTCTGTAGAATGGATCTTTAACATAGTGATCTCCCAATCCATAAGTGGTACATTGCTTGATATTCTTGTTAAATCTAAACCATATCTCACACAAAGATTCATCATTTTTTTCCTAAAGTCGGTGATCTCATCCTGGAGCACTAGCATCTTTGAGAAAGGAAACAACCTTTCTAGGAAAGCCTCTTTCAGCTCACCCCAGTTAGATATTGAGTCCGGTTATAGGTCATCCAACCACATAGTGGATTCTCCACAAAATGAAAGGGAATAGCCGCAATTATATAGCATTCTGACTCACTCCCGGTAGGTTTTCAGACTTACATATGGCAGTGAAGCTCTTCAAGTTAAGGTTGGGTTCTTCACCTGCTACTCCTCTAAATAGCCCCTTCATAGCTAAGAGATGGATCATAGTGTTAGTGATATTGAACTTGTTGCCCAGTGCTAGAGGATGTATAGTGGTCATTCTTATTGCACCAACTCCATCTAAGTATGCATCATCATAATCGTGGAACACCTCATTGTTATTCATAGGTTAAGTTTGAGGAGGTGCAACTGGATTATTTCCTTTTGGTGGATCTTTTGGAGGAAACTAAGCAGGATTGTGTAACCGTGCATCGTCTTTTCTATTCATCCTTCTCACTATTCTAGTAATCTATGGATTAAATAGCAGTAATTGTAAGCTTAGGGTATTTGGAATAAACTACTAATCACCCTGGAATAGAATAAAAACAACAACTACAAGTAAAAACTAAAAATAAGATTAGATAACAAATATTCACATTTGACCTAACTGACAATGGTATTCCCCGACAACGGTGCAAAAAATTAATAATGCTCAAACTACACCTCCAAAAAAAGCATAAATAGTCATTTTCAAATACAGAACCCAACAAGGTTAGGTCAAATCCCACTTGGAATATGGTCTCAAACTCAGGTCTAATGAGGATATTTAACCAAGTAGTAAATTATTTCTAACAGATATAAAAGTAAAAGGGGGGGGGGGGGGGTTTGTTTGTTTAAATTAGTAACAACTTTGAAAAAGCTTAAAGATCAATTCACATATTTATAATGGATTTCAAGTAAAGGAAAAACATAGGATTATGTTGTAATGACCCTCACTTTCATTTATGAGAATTACATGACATTTTGTATTCCAGATCTTTACAATAGTTGCCCCAAGTTATATATGACTATCTAGGATCGATATTCTGATTTTCCTGGTGGCTCGATGGAGATTTAGCTCACTTTGCCTATTTTAGAACCTAAAACTAAGTGCTTATTTCCTTTCATCAATTTTTCTTTGAGAAAATATTGGGATTAAAGTTTGACAATTTTGTAGCTTTGAAATGCCATACAAAGTCTAGATGGACCTTGAGTTCGTGTTTCAGGGTTTTTGTTTTTAGTTTCTTCTATATTATGGTATTTTAAATTAATTTAAGGCTTAATTTATGGATTGGGTGGTTTTTTAATGTACGGAGTGTTGGAATGAAATTCGGATGCTTCCATCATCTTTGGAACGGTAATTTTAGGCTAGTAAGAGTGTTGGTGTATTTCTTGGAGTGACAGTGTCATTTTGAGTACCTTGGTGGATTAGTGCGAATTCGATATTTCTTTGTTTTAGGGGTCATTTTTCTAAAATGATCACGAATGGTCATTTTGACATTCCATTCTCCGTGGTAAATACTTCATGTGTTATAGGAAAAGTCCCAAAGGCTCCCTCGTCTTTCCCCACTCTTGGTAAGTCTCTTTCCCTATTAGTTTCATAACTTTTGGGTTTCCTCCATTGATGACCAAACTAAGAAAAAGTTAGAAATTCTGACTTTATACGAGTTCAACCAATAAATTCCGTTCTTTACTTTATTCTACCTTGTATGTATGATCCTTCATTGAATTAATTTATTTTGTTTGTAAACCATATAACATTCCCTATTTTTAATCAAATCAGTACCAGGTTATTTTAAATACCTTCCTTCACTTGTAATGTGCTCATTTTTTGAGCACAAGATTCTTGAGAATGTTAGGAACCCCGTGGAGAAGTTTGTTTTCCATTTCCAGTGAGTGGGACCCATTGGCCCATTTTAGGCCCGATGTTAGGTCCAAATCAGAACTTAGTATAAGTTAAATTGTTAGACTTGTTTTATCTTTGAATTACTAATTCATAAGTTTTAGTGTCATTAGAGGTCGTTTGACATTAGCTAAAGTAATATTTGGATTTGTAGCATATTATTTGTCGAACAAAAAGTAGGCTCTGTGGGATATCTCTGGGTATATAACTATGATAATTGTACTAAATAGCATATGTGGACTGGGTTTATAGATTGTTACTGTGTACTTGAACCTCTTCTTTGTTACATCCCCTGTTCTTCCTAATTTAGGTGCTCGGTGTAATACAACACCTTTGACTTAATACTAGCCTCATGATGGCTTTAGGGTGACTTTAAAAGTAGTAGAACACTAATGAGTGGGTTGATTTTTGGGTTTTTCCCTCGGGTTTGGTCTGTTGTATTGTGCTTCTAGTTATAGCTTAGTTGCACCTATGCAGGGCATAGGTTGTCTATAAATATAAATGTAATTATATGTTGTGCATTCATTATATGAGAGGTAGAGCCACAGGCTCCGTTTTTAAGAGTGCATTGGGGCTGGGGCCCTTATAACAACTTGATAATGATGCCATGGATAATGACATAACATTTGATAACTTGGAATATCCTGATAATAATATAAATTAAAGGATATTTTAATGTTTTAGACTCGGAAGTGCATCGAGCACCCGATATTACTATCTTCACTTCTTTTAGTCTAGGCTTCACACCATGGCACCAGGAAACATCATTTGACTAATTAATTTTTGGACTCTATTATGACTATGTTTGGTTGTGATTACTGCCATTGGCACTTGAATCTATTGTCGTGCGGCAGTGAGAACAATGATCTTAGGAAGGTATGCATGCCGTAGAGCCACCTAATTCCTATATTTTGAAATTTTTTTGAGGATATTTAATATGATTTATAAGTGTATTATGAGTAAATAATGTAAATCATCGCTAACCAATGTGATTAGCAATTTACATGTTTATTGGGAACTTTGAGGATGGTAGAACAAGCTGGAAAGCAAGCCAAAAGGAGCAATGGAAAATGCAAAAAAGTGATCCCTATCACGATAGGGATCATAACGTGATGGAGGTTCCATCATGATAAGGATCACGTCGTGATCCCCTGTTCCTCCAGTAGAGAAAGCCTTTTAAAGGTAAGACTAGTAAGGGAAATTTGGTCTTTTCCTCCAAGTACCTATATAAGCATTGGGAAATGTTTTTTGACATATATTCTGATTATTGCATTAGATTAAAGAGGAGGATCACTTAGGGATTGAAGACACCAAGGAAGAGGATATTCAAGCAACCTAGGGTTATCTCCACCATTCAATTCTTGTAAGTTAATGTTTAGATTGTATTTCCCGAATTGAATATGAGCTTTATGGGCTAAATAACCTTGTTCTAGGGTTTTGGTTAGCACACATTTTATGGGATTGATTTAATATAAAGTAGTGTTTGTTCTTAACATTGATTTTTCTCATGCCCTGTAATCACCCTGTTTCTAATTATTGGCCACCATTATATTCAACTCTTGACTTGGCAGGTTCGTTGAATCCAATAATCTTGTGAGTAAAATAGGAACATGAGGAGAGTATTTATATTGATGACCTTAATCTGAGATTAACAACCTAATGACTAACTAAGAAATGATAGTGTACTTAGTGCTTCACTTGGTTTAATAGGGAAGAAAGTGTTAATGCATTTATGAGAGTAATACAACACATGCCAATCGGAGTAGTTGTGTGCTTGCATAAATAGGGCGTAGAGGACTATAAATCCCTAGTCATGATTTCAACCCCTTAATCATCAATTAAAGAATAAGTACTTTTATGGAAGATCAAGACTATACTTGTTTGTGTGCAATGCCATAACCCTGGGACTATTGTTTATGTCTATATTATTTGGTTGTTTCACCCCATATCTCATCTACTTATCCATAAGTTATATTAGAATTACAAAGTTACCACACTTCTATTCTGTTCTTTTGCGTTGCATTATAGATTAAGATCTTACTGGAATCATTTGACAATTCTAATTCATAATTCCAAGTCCTTGTGAGTTCGACATTCGGCTCGTAAGAACCAATGTATTACTTGTGAGACCACGTATTCTTGTGTGTGCTAGGGAGTCAATAAATTTTTACCGTAGTTGTCGGGGACTTTGCAATTAGACAGCTTATGATTCATGTAAGTGATTTTTTTTGTGCAATTGTTAATGACTTGATCTTAGCATTTTTAATTCTTTGCAGGTGCTATTACAGGTAAACTGGCAAGGGATAAAACCTTGGTGGAACCATTTTCTGAGCTAGAGTGATTTATTCACACTTAGTGCAGAATAAGGGTTCTCCCTCTCTCTAGTTCACAAGTCCATCTGGATCTACAAAATATAGTAGGGCCTATTGAAATGGATGCGTAGATCGATACGTGAGGTAGCCATTCCTAAGGACACAAATGCTACCTCAGCCATTCAGAAGCCCACACCTGGGGGTGGATTTGAGCTAAAACAAAATATGGTGCAGCTTTTGCACACAAGCGGGCAGTTTACTGGTCTAGCCCATGAGGATCCACAACAGCATATCCAAAACTTTTTGGTGATCAGTGATAAATATATTCCCACGAGAGTCTCATTGGATTATGTGAGGCTCACGCTATTCCCATT
>JBDJHY010142772.1:0-23042 GCA_039654485.1 Withania somnifera | reverse complement strand
ATAATTTTCAATGAAAATCATACGGTCGGAAGATAATTTAAGATAAACACCTCCTAAAATATTGAGTTAGAGTCAGGTTTTTTGAACGTCTACTGATTAGGGGTGATGGTCAACCGATTATAATATGAAATTTGTTTAATAAAAACTTTAGCATAATTTCTTATTGATTAGAATCATGGCCCGAGTGATTATACATAACAATGCATGATTCATTATGTTTGTGGAGTTTGAGAAACAACTTCTTTGCTCACGCATACATCCAACAATTCATATAATATCATTTTCCTTACATATCACAAACTAGTTGTGGTATGCTATTGAGTGCTCTACTTATACTCTGATAATGAACATAAAATATATTTAAGTAAATAGTTAGCATGAACTTAGCTTGTTCTCATGAAATATATATTCCAGTGAAGACATATGCAAGTTTAAGATATTTAGTTGATTCAAGGATGAATTTTTCAATACCACTACACCTTTGACTGTGAGCATCATTGCATGGCTGTTGATGGTCGACCTATTGTAACTTTCTTTTCAGTTGAGCGTCATCCATATGAAGTTGATAGCTAACCCATAACGTCTTTACTTTGATCTGTACACTATTAGTTCTTGACCTATAATAAATTTTCATCAAGTAAAGCCTCATCACTCGACAATTGGTGGCTCAACAACTGTTTAATATCAAATAGGTATCAATCGAAGAGTTGAAGATTACAATACCTCTAATTTCCCCATATACATACAGGTGTATATGGTTATATATCTAGTTGTGATGTAGTTAGGACTTATCATAACAACAACCCTAATGGATTGCATTATGCTTGTAAATGAAATTTTATAGATGTTACTACCTGTGTGATATTTTATTTCAGTGATCAATCATGTACTTAAATACATAATCAAATAAGAATAATCTGGTATACACTTGTGTGAATTATGCTTTAATAGTCAATGATATTGTATTGCAACATTCTGTAGGCCATTCTTTTAAGAAAAACAACTACTTTTTACTTAAGAATATATTTTTGGCATGCATAACCACATAATTCAATGTGAACAATTCCTATCATAATGAGAATAGCCGCTGTTTGGATAAAAATAAAATAGACAAATGTGAATGAAAAGTGAACTAGGAAAACAAATTTTGATGCAGATTTCCTTTGTCAAAATTGTTGAACGAAAAATCCTTTTGTGAAGACAGAGAAACTAAGGTATTTTCAATGAAAATCATATATACGGCAGGAATGCAATTGCATTTGTATGTAGTGGAAGGGTCAATCAACACACCTCACTTGTTGGTTAGAAAATTAGTACCGCGTACTAATATACATATTGTTGGCCCAAAGTAATATGGCTGATACATCTTTGTTTGAACATCAACAACGATCAAGAAATATATAATACAATGGGAAATTCTCTACTCACGCATATAGAAATTCATATTTTCTTCATTACGTACGTAACTAACTAGTCTAGCAAGAACTTGTTACCATATGATGGATCTTGATTGATGTACTTTAATATAATTGGCGTATTTAACCAAACATGATATAGATATTCTCAGCCTAATATCGTGGTGCTGATCTAACCACGTCTTGTGAGTGTGTTGGGTTGTACTCCTAGTTATGGTATTTCTAAAAAAAATAGAGCGAATAAGTCCACGGTTGTATTAATTAGACTCCATGGGATTGTCTTCACTTTTGATTGAAGGATGAATAAAATTAGAACAATAAAATGAATAAGTGCATCTTCAATTTTTCCCAGCCTCCCTCGGTAGTTGATGGACGACCAAGTATTAAATAGAAAATTTGCATTGAAGACTACTTTGAGTTGTGCATCATCAATAGGCTATTGATCATCGACCTATGATGGATATTCTTTTAGTAGAGCTTCTTCCCTAGGTAATTGATGGCCAACCATGTTTTAAATGGAAAATTGGTCATTGAAAACTACATCGAGTTGTGCGTCATTGATGGGTTATTGAATTTTAACCTATGATGGCTTTTCTTATAATAGAGCGTTATTACTCGGTAGTTGATGGCCGACCATGTGTTAAATAGAAAATTAGTCATGGAAGACTACTTTGAGTTGTGCTTCACTGATAGGTTGTTAATGGTCGACATATAATGTATTTATATCTAGTAAAGTATCATCTGTGGTTAGTTGATCGAAGGCCAAGTGTTTAATGGAAAATTAGGAATTGAACACTACTTTAAGTTGCACGTCATTGATAGGCAGTTGATGGTCGACCTGTAATGCGTTTAATACTAGTAGACCATCATTCATGGGCAATTGATGGATGACCAAGTGTTAAATGGAAAATTTGTTGTTGAACAGTACTCCAAGTTGCACGTCATTGATAGGAAGTTGATGGTCGAGTAATTCCCTTTCTGTTAGTAGAGCATCATACATGGGTTGTTCATTGACGACCAAGTGTTAAATGGTAAAATGGTCGCTCAAGGCTACTTCGAGTTGTGCGTCATTGATAAGTTGTTGATGGTATTCCTCAAATGCCTTTTCTTCTAGTATGGGGTTATCTCATCAGCCAATGCCTTCCCTTTAAGGTTGTACATCATCGACGGGTTGTTAATGCTAAACCTTTTATTCAGGTGGAGCATCATCGCTTTTTAATTTATGGTCGGCCAAATGTTCAATGGAAAAGTAATGGAAAAGTGATCTTAATAAATGAGTTGAAGATTACATTAATATATATATCCTAATCACCTGCATTGTGCATGAATTTGAAATTTCTAGCTGCTACTGCCTTGTGCAATACTATATTCTGCTGATAATATGTCGATGCAATTAAACTGAATATTGGAGTTAGGATTTATTATAACAACAACAGCCCTAATTAATCGCATTGTGCTTGCACGTGAAATATCTAGTTGCTAATGTCTCGTGCGATATTATATTACGGTGATGGATGGTTCAAATATATATCCAATCAAATTAGAATAATTTTATATACACTTGTGTGACTGATGCTTTAATATCTGATGATATTGTTATTCCGATGAGGAAATATATAACGAAACACAATCGATATATTCACTTAATTAAAGGAATAATCATATAGAATTGTTGAATGCTACGCCTGCAATAAATTTCTCATTCAGTTGATTAATGGAAAAATTTCTGAATCCCACTACACCTTTTGCTGAATGTATCATCGTGTGGGTCTTGACGGTCGACCTACAGTAACTTCCTATTTACTTTCAAAGCTAATGACCGACCCATATCATCTTTCCTTAGAGGTTCGCACTGTTGATTCTTGACCTATAATGTCTTTTTGTTCTAGTAGAACCTTGTCGCTCAATTGATGGCAAACCAAATATTCAATGGTAAATTGATCTAAATCAAATAGTTGAAGACCATATATAATGACCTAAAACTCAGATTGTGATGGCGTCTACATCACCTTGGTAAACAACCCCAACCCATTGAATAGGCGCGACAAGCAATCACCCGATAACAGATAACCAACTGCAATGACAACAATACAAGGTAGAATGAAAGAAAAATATATAATAACAAAATATACAACACTTACCAGGACTGGTCATTGTGATAAAATGGAGCTACGTACATCATATTATCAAAAAAGATAATATATACAACTGCTCCAATATGAGGTAAATACAAGACCGGTCTGACGTAAGAAAGATAAGGAAAAAAACCTAACACAGCTGGAGAATAGGCTCAACTTGAATGTTTGAGATTACCTTGATCTCTAAAATAACTGTCTTCTCTAACCAACACAATCACGTCTCTTATGGAGGCCAACACTAGTACATGCACCATAAAAACGGTACAAAAGTGTAGTATGAGTACAAGAAAATAAGGCACCTAGTAGGCATCATTAGTTGATGGGCTCAAATCAAATATATGTATGAACAACGTGTAGGTAAATCAGGTCAACAGAAAAGCAAGTAAAAATAATATAGGAAGATAAGGCATAACAATATAGAAATAAAATAAGAGTAACTAACATAGGGCACATGACAATGAAAGCATACTTTGTATCCATCTCAATTCAACCGATAAATAAAACGGGTAAGGATAAGGGAAAATAGGAATATAAGTAGAAAGGAAAACACTAAATAGACAAAATCAAAAGGTGCCCCATCCCACCAATGGATACATCCAACATAAACAAACTCTCCATGACTTCCCCCTTAAGCCCAGTGAGCACAAAAATGTAAGAATGAATGTATGGGAGTGCTAGAAATATAATGTGAGCAGTAATATTGAAAGAGTATGCACCCCGGAGGTTGCACCACCTCAATAACAACAAAATGGTCCATGCCCCGGAGACCGCGCCAGCTCAATAACAGAATGTGCCGCCTGCAACAAGGTCAGGATAAGAACACATCCTAAGTAAGGGGACTCTACCCCACAAGTGCCAATATCGGGTGACTCCTCCCCAAAAGTACCAATATTAGTAACCATATATACCTCGTTCGTAACAGTGAACACTCCTTTTTAAATTAATATCATAATATACTGTCATACCACAAGGTGGTCGGGACACACATATAAGTACGCGAAAATCTCTGTTCCATTAGTAATTTAACCAAGAAAACTTCCCCTTTAAAGTCGTTATCCAGCAAATATAAAGCTAACACAACCCCGGGACACGCCTATGCTCAACTACTAGATCCCATGATATATAATGCATGATCTAGGTCAATTAATGCAAATAAGTAACACACTCAAAGTCTAGAAAGGCCAGAAGCCACCAATTAAGCACACAACTCTCCCGAGTATCTACCAAGTATACTCATATTAGACATACAACCAAACAATTATTCCAGGAAGAGCGAACACACTAAACACAAGCTATAGCTAACAAGCGGCAACCGCACTACCCCAACATGGTAATAAAAGGCAAATAGATGAAAGGAATGTCATGTCAACTACTATACTAGCCCACCATCTGGATACAAAAAGCTAGAATTCAAAAAGAAACCCAGTCTAATGAAAGGAAAACCTAGCCTACGTAGACGTTGATGAAAATCTCCTACAAGACACGCGCGCAACCCAACCACTTCATAATCACCTAGTGCTGCTCAAAACAAAAAAATTAAGGATACCAGGGTCAAAACAGGAAGAACACCCATAATACATAAAGAAACTCAAGTCGGTACCGGGACTAAAAATTTTCTAGTAAGCCCTGCAGTCCAAAAAAATAAACCAAGGATGCAAACAATAGAACCCAACATGGAGAGCGCATGGTACAAAATTGAGGTCAAGATGATAAACGAACGAGGAAACAAAAGGTTACAAAGTAAATATATTAAACTTTTTACAATAATACTAAAAGGGACGAAAAGAACAAGAGGAGAAACTTGCACCACAAGCTCACACCACCTCCCACGAAATTCCCCACAACTTTTCCCAGCTCAAAACACCCCAAAATATCCCACAAATCTCTCATTTATGGAGGTCTAAATGAATGGAAAAAAATTAAAATGAAGGGGATGAGCCTTTTTGGCCGCTGGGGAGACCTCGCCAGGGAGAGATGGGGCTCACTAGTGCGCCCTTCGCTAGGGAAAAGCCCTGGACATATGGACGGTGGTTCTGCAGTGGCCCAAGGGTCGCTGGGATAACCTGCAACCTGCAGCAACACAAAACTCAAGAGAAAATTTATGGGAGACCTAAATGGGCATTCCAAGTCCAAATCTAGAAATCCAAGAGTGCATTTTTTGTGTAAAACAAACTTCGAACAAAACAAAATTGATGAAATGACAAACCAAGGTCATATAAGCAAAAAGAACCCCTAAACTCAAACAAACTAAATTGAGAAAATTTCCAAACTTCAACAAACGAACCTAAAATGAGCCCGGACACAAACTAACAACCCTACTAGCCCAAAATAAACATTCCAGGAGCTGATGAAATCATTAGAATTCTAATATGACACTCTATTTCCCAAAATACCAAGCATGCTCCAAAATTATCTAAAGCAAAATTCCACAAACACAACTCAAACTCACAACAAAAACACCAAGACACAAATCTATGGTCCACCTTGACAAAAGATGGCATTATGGATCTAAAAAACTTTCGAAATTTGATTTTGAGTGAATTTACTACAAATTCACAATCCACCATTTTAAAAACTAAAACTTCAAAATATGAAAACTAAGATAATAGGAAAATGACCTACCAAAGCACCAAACTACTAGTTCCACAAAGTTATAAATGACATGCAGCAACTACCAGAAGAATCTAACCACAAAAAAAGGCAGAAATAAAGAAAGTAAATAAATGGGTCACTACAACATCCATCATGAAAAGGGACTTTCATCCTTAAAATTCAAAAAAGGACAATACCTAAAGAATTGAAATGGTTGGGTATATTAGGCTTGTATACCCCTTCCCTTACCTCAAGCAAAGTAACTATCAGACAACGCGCATCGAGAGACCTTCGCCGTTTGAACTCCTTTGAGCCCTAACTAACCGATGACATTCTAACAAGGCTGCTACCTAAATTCTCAAGCCAACACAACCTCAAATAGAAAAATCTCACTCGAACACATGCTCAGAACTAGAGCATACTGAAGGTCGAGGTAAAAACGTATTGACAGTCAACAAAAACTGACTAAAAACCACAAAATCTAAAAAAACTCCCAAAGGAACATCTAAGGACATCACCTACGCGATTCACCATTAATGAAAGAATAACTACCAACCTGAGCCACAAAACTTCCTATCCCTCAAACTCTTAATTCCAAAAAGTGAAGGATAAAGAAATATAGGAAAAGGAGAGAAAATAGCAAAGAAATAGAAACCTAAGAGCTAAGGAATGCCAGGAAGAAACCCAATCTCCAGGCACATAGCAAAATAAGACCCAAGCCACTGTGTGTCCAAAAAGAACCACTATCCCTCGTAGGAGATACGTCGGGCTCCACTAAGGTAACAATCATCAAGAACGACTAGAATTGCATAAAAGCAAAGAAATAGCCTCCTACATAGAAAAAACAACCTGGACAAACACGTATAGGAATTCCCCAGAATCGAAATACGTTTCATGACCTTGTACTCACAACATGCACATCCAAAAAACCCATCCACTACTAGTATTCGAGCCACAGGCACACCAAAACTCAGCAACAAATAAAACCTAAAGTGGTATATATAGAGAAAGACAAGAATTAAGGCAATTCATAAGTCATAATGGATCAAACAAAAAATGTACAACTGAAGTACATCCCAGGAATATCATTATTACCCTCTGAGGCTCTAACTTCATCCAAATGTCAAAGCATAAAAACCTTTTGTCGAGCCCAACCTTGGTGGTCCTTATCTCTATCTCTCTAATCAACAACCTTAGCTCCCTATCCATCTATAACTGGTGGTGCTGCTTGAAGTGGTTGCGCTGGAAATGGTGCGTAGATAATCCCTGGCAAAATATCCCCAATCCCCATACCTATAACAACCCACTAGGAATAATCTCTAGAATACCTAGGTAGTCAGTAGCATAGCATCCTACCTCTCCACACTCAAAAAACCTTTCCTCAACTCGAGCCTCACAACTTTATCCCTCGGCATGCCTTTATAAATTGAAACCCAAGCCCTTTGCAGGATGACTACTCAACCCACTACCTGAGGTCTTAAGTGAGGCTTCATGTCACTGACTAGTTTGGATCCCACTAGTAAAATCACATCTCTCAGATCTGGACCTTGAAAAATAGCCCAGGTAGGGCTGCCTTTTCTCGCTTCCCCCTTAGGCCTAACAAGAAAACGCCTCCATATTATATGTATGGTCCCCAACATCCACAACCATTAGACCTGACCCCGCAGGTCCAGTCTCAACCCATATGCAAAGCGGAGAATCCACTACTCCTCCATAGGTAACAAGTCCTTGGTGTGCTTAGATAAATTAAGGAAACGGGCCACATACTTTGAAATAGTCATAGACCCATGATGCAATGATGTAAACTTGGATTATGATGCCTCACGGGCACTCCTTGGCACAAAATGGGCCATGAAGCCTCCCTCAACTATCCCCAAGTCAGTGAGGCTGACCTTGGTGGCCTGTGGTCCTTATACACTCTCTACCACTAACTAGCAAAACCCTTAGAAGATATGAAGTAAAATCAGCCCCACAAGTTTCCAAAAGCTCCAGGGTCATCAAATGCTTCTCACATAGGGCAATAAACTCATGGGGATCCTTTCATACTTCCCCTAAGAACCTAGCTGGGGCAATACAGAGAAAGTAATCAAGAATCTTCCTCACCTCATATGATAGAAGGAATTTAACATATACGTGCTGTAAAAGTACTAGTGCTGGAATAAGATGTGGTGTAACTGGATGAGTTGGTGGAAATTTTGTAATAGGAAGAAATTGGGGAGGTCGAGCACCTGTGCTTCCCCTTGAACTTAACTTTGTGTAACATCTGTTGGAGCCTCGCCAAACACCATGAGAACCTTCCATAGAATCTAAAACATGGTTTCTATCTATGGCGGTGTAATCTACTACCGAGGCACTATAGTAGACTGTCGAACTAGCGGTTGATCAGTAGAAATAGTAGTCTGAGTAAAGAATGCCAAAATGGTACCAACCGATTGAGTACCATTGTTGCCCCATCTTTACCCCATGGTGAGGTCTCATGATCATCTGAAAAAGGACCTCTATATACCAAAGAACCACTAGTGTACACCATATGTGAAAAGAGAAAAGTCAAATAGACACTTTTAGAAACTGACACGAGTACTATGTACGAGGAGATAGAAGAAAGAGAGTTCATTCATATATCATCTTATAGCCTCTCGAAGATAGGACATAGATTTCTCCTCATAGATCCCCAGGACTCTAACAACACATGCTCTATTATCACAGAAACCAAGGCAACCTAAGCTCTAATACCACTCTCTAACGACCCAAAACTCAAATGGTGATGGTGTCTACCACCGCCTAGTAGACAAGATCCAAACACTCGACCATAAGCGATAAGTAATGGGTCTAACTTCCACAATATAAAACTTACCTTTAAGTTTAGGGGGCACCCTCTTATCACATAAGACCACCGAAGTGATCCTCCACTTTATCCAGCCTGCACTAATTTAATGATTCACATCCTTATCAATCGCCTCATTCCCTGAATCATAGACCCAAGATACTTGAACCTATATTTTTTTTAAATGACCTGACTATTAAGCTTCACTACCATCTTATCCTTACACAGTGCTTCGCTAATTCTATACTCCAAATACTCAGTCTTAGTCTTGCTCAATCAAAACCCTTTAGACTCCAAACCTTCAAGTTACTATTGACACCTACGCGAGTCTCATCAATCATAACTACATCATCCTCAAATAAAATACACCAATGCATCTCACCCTAGATTCAATGTGTAAAAACATCCATCACCAAGACAAATAAGTATAGGCTAAGATCAAACCCTAGTGCAACCCCATTAAAATAGGAAAGGCCTCATTATCTCCTCCTGCTTTTCTTACATGATTCTTGGCTCCGGCACATATATCCTTTATTTCTATAATGTAGGCAATATGGACACCTCTAGCATTCAATCACCTTCACAAAACCTCCCTAGGAACTTTTTTGTATGCCTTCTCTGGATCGATAAAAACCATATGCAGGTCCTTCTTACACTCTCTATATTGCTCCACAAGTCTCTTCGCAAGATGGATAGTCACTATTGTCGAGCAACTTGGAATAAAGACAAATGATTCTCAAAAATAGGAATGATCCTCCTAAACATTAAATCCACCACCTTTTCCTAAATCTTCATAGTGTGGCTTAACAACTTGATACCTCTGTAATTGTTGCAACCTTGAAAGTCACCCTTTTTTTATATAACAGAACCATCGTACTCCACCGCCATACTTCAGTCATATTTTGCCGACCTAAAAATAACATTGAACAACTCAGTGAATCGTACCATGCCTGCCCAACCTGAGCTCTTCCAAATATCCACCAGGATATCCTTTGGTCCAGTTCTCTACTCTTATGCATCTTACAAATAGCGCCCTTCTCCTTCTCAACCTTAATGCACCTACAACAACCATATGCCCTACTCCTCCCTACGAGCTCCAAATCCCCCAACATAATGCCCCTGGCCTATGTATCATTCAAAAGTCTATTAAAACGAGACGTTTATATCTTTTGAATAAGCACACCCTCCACCAAAACCTTACCATCTGTATCCTTGATGCATCTCACGTGGTCTAATCCCGGGCCTTCTGCTCCCTAGCCTTGGATAACCTATGAATGATTTATCCCTGCCTTTATCATCTAAATCAATATACAATCTCTAAAAAGCTGATGTTTTAGCAGTTGTAACCGTCAGTTTAGCCTCTCCTTGCTAACTTATACTCCGCCCTACTCATGAACTTCTCCTCTACCTTTCTTTGAACTTGTCCATTCCACCACCAATCCCCCCACTACCTACCAGAAAAATCTTTAGCAACATCCAACACCTCTCTTATCATCTCCCTAATACACATCATTGTCTAGTTGCACATACTGTCAGTATCCCCCTACTCTCCCAAACTCCTTTATCCAATAAAATCTCCTCTATCATCTAAGCACCAGCTAAAATCAAGCTATCCACCTAATCCTTTATTGCTCCTCTACAACCCTCTTCATCCTCTTCTCCCTGTCCACTAAGTCCACTGCTAGAAGCCTATGTTGAGTTGAAAGATGATTTCTCCACTAAACTACGGAAAGTAACCAA
Source organism: Withania somnifera (assembly GCA_039654485.1). Lineage (NCBI taxonomy): Eukaryota > Viridiplantae > Streptophyta > Magnoliopsida > Solanales > Solanaceae > Withania > Withania somnifera. Next base: position 12,333 of record JBDJHY010142772.1, on the reverse strand, counting down.
GTGATCCTCTTTCTTGGGAAACTCAAATTTTGTACCACCAACTACTCCCTAAACTCAAATTTTTCACTTCCTTAAAACCTTCGCTAATTATATTGGCTTACCCTGTAATGTCCCTATGTTTTACAACCCTACCCCTAACCCTCTTACCCTCCTACCCCTCTCCCCTCTCCCTAACCCCACCTCCAATGGCCCTAACCTCGATACATCTGTGTCAATCAGCAAAGCCACTAAAAGTATAGTGAAAAAGATAATAAAACTCACCCAACTTTTCTATCCATACTAACTGTGACCCAAAAAAGCCTACCAAAAAGTAATATGAAATTAGAAATACTAATGAACGGGGCCTAACAAGTTACACAATTACATATAGTATGCGATAGGGTAATTTGAGAAAAATGAAGTAGAATGCCAATAGAATTTACACAAGATATAAATAAAATTTGTAATGTAAAACTGGTAGATATAACATAAGAAATACCCAATGAAGGAATTAAGTAGAGATTTAATGGTATAGAAATCCCTGGTATTTTAGACTACTTCTTGATTTTTTCTTGTTGGATTTCGGAAAGCTGATGCTGATATTTATTGTCGAAATTTCGTTGCCTCTACCGCAATGGACCAATGAGTAATAGGATTAAATTAGCATCAAAGAAGAGAATTTCGACTGCTAGTACTATCGCAACTCATTTAGTAGTGGACAATTTCCTTTGAAGCACCTCTTTTTGACTAGTATACAAGGCAAAGATACACCAAAAATGCTTTAATTCCTTTATCCTAAATTAGAAGGATTTGACTATCTCTAGCGACAAATATTTATGTGAATTGAGAACAATACTAAAGAAAGAGACGAGAGAGCAAATGTTCTTTCAAGCTAAAAATCAAACAAACTGTTTCAAGATCACAATTTGTAGTGAGAGAGGAACAGGTGGACCATGGATCTTGTTGATAAAACAAGAATTAGTCCTTTAAATTACACTACATATTAATAAAAAATGAAAAGAAAATAAAACTCGGGTTTACAACCATTGCTCCTCAGCAATATTTAAACAAACAACTAAAATGCACCAATAAATCACCCCAAAATGCATATAACATATTATTTTACCTCACAAATGAGAATATGTAAAGCAGAAAATATGTTGACGTTTGACACATTTCTTCCCCATGTGATGGTGGTGATCCCCTAGTTATTTTATATTAGGGACAAGAAAGGGAAGAAATAAAGAAAGACAGAGAGAGAGAGAAAGAGCCTAAATTCTGCAACGCAAGAATATTAAACTGACAAAACACTGTACCTATTACTGCTGAATTTTCCTAGTTAAAGACCATATCTATTGATGAATAAATTCTTGCTAGATCTTCATTCTGCTAAGAATATTTAATTTATCTTTTCGTCTATGGCAATCATAAAGAGGTCTGCACTTCTTATAGCTTACTAACATCATATAACCATTTAGAAAGGGTTTAACACTTATGTCAAGACACTCAACATCATCTACCTTACCTATTACCTCCTTAACGTATCTCTTATGGACACCTTAAAAAAAGTGAATAACATTTACCCACCTTCAAGAACATGCAAAAACTAATTCTATGGTGGCAACTGGAATATAGAAGCCAAGAATCTCATACATCAACATACTACCATTGGTATAAATCCCCACCATGACTCATAAGATTTTTCTTTATCTAATGACTTAGCCACCATTTCACTTATTCGTATACAACCCTTATAATTATTCATATCATGCTTAACATACTCAAACCTAACACTAACCGATTTCTTAAGTCATGAGTGATCCTAAATCCCATCATATGAGAACCACCCAACATAAGGAATAAATAAGGGACATGAATAAGGGGATGTCTAAGTCAATCCAATAACAAACCCAATGTCTGATATCCGATCTTAGAGCCACTAAATAAGAGAACAATATCTCAAATAGGAATATAAAGTTTTCCTTGAAAGAAAATAACAAGAGAAGATATAAGGAATGGTAAAACATAAGCTCTGGGTGCCAAAAGCCATCATCTAATTCAACAATAGAAGATCGGCCCGATATTTTGAATTAGCGTGGACCAATCATACTTAGGTCTACATCAAAAAAGTGCTAAATTATAGTACGAGTTCTAAGAATATGGGTACCCAGTAGGCATCATCGTCCATCTAGGATCATCTAAGAAATATAAGAAGTAAATATACAAATAAACAAATGAATTGCATAATTCAAACAAGTAGAGAAAGTAGAAAACCTAGCTAATACGATAAGAAAAATAATATCCAAGATAACAAGCTATTAATAAGAAAGATTTATGTAAACAAGGAAAGAACGTACCTGAAATTATGCTCAACTAACGAGAAATATAATTAAATTATAGAGATGGTGGTGTACCAGTAACTTCAAATAACGAAAATAGAAAGGGTAGCTAGCTACAACAAGTAGAAAAATAAAAGAGGCACGAAGGGAAACCTAATAAGTATAAATTCATGCCAGTAACAATATATCAGAATAGTAATATAAAAAGAAGAATCCCCACAGCATCCCATACTACCGCGAGATATAAACAAGTTAATGCAAACCCTAGTATCCCATTATTGGAGATTACAAACAACAAACAACACTCAAGGAAATATATGCTTGATGGTACGATGCATGCTAAAAGTAAATATGTATGCTCCTCCTCAGATAACCATAGGTCCGACAGACAACACCCATTGAATGAATTCCCTATATATCTACTACTCCACCATGTACCCCTCCTTGGTCGCATACGTACTTGCACTGGATTAGCAAGGTCCACAGTGGGCATCACCACATCCTATCTCAAAGGTCAACTTAACCTGAATTATACTCTTGTAGCATTAATGCATGCATGAGTGCCTGAGCATCACCGGGTCTAAATTACTATATTCGCAAAGTATTTTCTCGGGCATCGCCAAGACTAGAACCAGTATGAATCATCAATATATATCACTCAGGCATCACCGATACTAAATTATTATAAGATGAAACTATCTAGTGCTCGGGTATGATCGACTCTATAAGTATCTAAAAAAGTGATTACATCTTCATTATCACATTAATCATAAAAAGCTAATAAGCATATAAAACGCTCATTTTAATCTCATTATACTGAAAACAGACCAACAAGGCCATATAAGGTTTTGAGATTAATGTCATCATTCTCTTGGTCATAGATAGTAGAATGCAATGCAAAAAATAAGTTTTCATGATAATGTTACACTCAACCATAGACTATAGCTCAAACAAGTCCTGCTAGCCTTCCACAGGCGTGAATACTACAACATCTAGGACAAACTATTCGATGTTTGAGACTTACGGACATTTCAAGGAATGGATACTACAGAATATTGGACCATCTAGTTGATGTCCCAAAATTACAGATATTCCAAATTATCCCACCATCTATGTTCCAGATTCTATCAAGACCACTCAGGGTCATAGGGTAACTATAATAATGAAGGCAACTTCAATACGCATCCAAGAAGTGGACTCGAGGAAGCGTACAAGTTCATGGGTACCAACGTAATAAAATTATTTCCTATACAATAAATTTCAAAGATCGGTAATCCATAGACTACCTACCCTCTAAGATAAGTTTTCAAATACCAAGTAGAATAGGCCCGAACTGCTCCAAATACTCAAAAAACCAAATGATCATGAAACTATAAAAATAATAACCTACATAAATTACAAGTCAAACAATACCCATAAAGCTATGAAAATAGTCGGGTTCAAAATATGGGTCAAAATTACCCTACGGGCCTGTGAACCCGAAACTCTAAGAAAAATATACAAAACCTTTTCCCATATTGCTAGGAACTCCTACAAAAATTTTGGAGTTAAAGACGAGCAAAAAATGATCTAGAATCAACAATTTAAAGTGAAGAACTCACTTGAAGAATTTCGAAAACTTATGAAGAAAGTCAATGCATTAAGGATGGAAAGTTACCAAATAATGATGGGAAAATTATAACTTTCCCTGATAATTCCTATCTTAATAATGTAGACCCAAGAACTTCAATTTCAACATTGTAGTTTTAGAGTAAAGAAGAACGGTAATTTCAGATGAAATTTGGGGTCTTTGAGTAAAAACTCACTAAAAATTAAAGTATATTGGAAGAAATATAGTTTTTTACTTCAATAATATCACATACACACATGGAATAAAACATGCACAACTTAAAATAAAAGAGGAAAGGATAAATTTTATGAAACACTACTAATTCAATCAAGATCCTCAAAAGGGACAATATACCGAGCTGATTTTTCCCCTTTTCCGAAACATCATCATGCCTTTTATGGAAAATGCTCACAAAAATACTTTATCCCCAACACTAAACTCAAAGGCATGATGACTGCAGTCCAAATAACTCTTCTGTCTACTCTGGGCTTCCCAAACTATATCCTATATCAACATAACTGTGTCTAAGTTATTCAATTGTAGATTTTTACTTCAAAATCTGAACTCAAACCCATCGAACCAACTGATAGGTAAATTACACCATCTACCATGCAAAGAGTCAAATAAAGCCATCTCTATTCTAGAGTGGTAGTTTTTATTATACACAAACTCTGTCAAAGCCATTGCTGGTCACAAGAACTAACAAAATCAAGGACACAATCTCTTAGCATGTTCTCTAAGACCTGAATAGTCCTCTTGAACTGACCATCTATTTGGGGATGAAAGATTTGCTAAGATAGACCTCGATACCTATACCAATCTGAACCTTTCTACAAAACTAAGATGTAAATTAAGTACCGCAATCAAAGATAATCTATACCAGAATGCCATAAATTCTAACCACGTGTAGAAGATAAATAAAGGCTATCTTCTTCATGTTATAAGTAGTATGAACCAAAATTAAGTGTGAATACTTAGTCAATCTCTCAATAATAATCCAAGTTGAATCACATCTTTGAGGAGTCTGAGGCAAGCTTCAAAATGAAATCCATAGTAATTTGTTCCCACTTCCCCTTGAGAATGGGAAGCCTCTGTATCAAACCATCTACCCTTTTGTGCTTAAACTTGACCTGCTAACAGTTCAAGAACCTAGAAAATAACTTACCTATATCCCTCTTCATACCACAAAACTAATAAATCTACCTCAAATCACTATATATCTTTCTTGCACCTGGATTGATGGATTAATAGGAACTATGGGCCACAAGGGGAATAAAATAAATCAAATCATAAAATCTGGGAACATAAATCCATCCCTCGAATCTCCATGAACATCAACCAAGTTCGGATCCTAAAATTGAGGCTATTGAATCTAATCAATTAATGTATAATAGAACTCAACATTGGTACGAATACAATTGAATCCAAAAAATCAATTCTAATCAATCAGATAGCCAAAGACTAGATATATAAAGCTAACCTTCCCTCAAAAACATATAAGGCAGCCAAACAACCCATATCCATTGATTTCCAAGTCAAGGTATCCTCTACCATGTTTCCCTTTCTAGATGACAAAAAGGGAAAATATCAGAGTCCTTTAGCAATTTAGTCCATCTTCACTGGTGATTATTAAGCTCCCTCTGGATAATAATATACTAAAAATTATGGTAATAAATGAAATTTCCCAATGGACTCCATATAATTAGTGGCGCCAAATCTTGAGCACTAAATCTACCAATTCCAACTCCTAAGTCATGGGTGGGTAGTTTCACTCATAAACCATAAGTTGACTAGAAGCATAAGTAATCTCAAAACCCTTATGTATCAAAACACAACCAATACCCACATTGTAAACATCATATTAAACCGCAAAACCTTGACCCTCAATCGGTAAAGTCAACACATAAGCAGAAGTCAAGATAGTCTTAAGCCGATAAAAACAAGCCTCACACTCATCTAACCAATAGAAAGGAATATACTTTCTAGTGAATCTAGTGAACAACACTACTACAGAAGAAAACCCCTAAACAAAATAGTGATAGTTACCAAAAAATCCAATAAAGATACAAACCTCGGTAGTAATAACTAGTCTTGAACAATCATGAACCACTGCAATATTTTCCATATCCACTCTAATACCCTCCTTGGACACCACATCTCAATGGAATCCAACTGACTCAATCTAAAACTCACTCTCTCAGATCATGGCATAAATCCAATAATCTCTAGAACTTTGAAGAACAATTTGTAAATGACGCTTATTATCCTCTTAGTCCTCGAATACACCAAGATATCATCGATTAACACAACAAAAATGAATCAATATACAATATAATCACATAGTTCATCAAATCTATAATGTTTTTGGGTGAATTAGTCAACCTAAAAGACATCACTAAGAACTCATAATGTCCATATCAATAAATAATATTGTCTTTGGGGTATGCTCAGTCCTGATCCTCAACTAATCGTAACCCAACCTCAAATCAATTTTAGAAAAGAAGGAATAACCATGAAATTTTTTAAATAAATCATCAATGTGTGGCATATGTTCTTTCCTTCACTCCATTAAACTACCTGTAATTGATACACATATGCATAGAACCATATTTATTATTTAAAAATAGAATAGGGGAACCACAAGGAAATATACTAGGATGAATAAAACTCTTATCTAACAAGTCCTGAAGCTTAGTCTTGAGCTCTATCAGATTAGAAGGTGTACGTTACTAGCAATGGAAATGGGACTAGTGCATGGCTCTAACTCAATACAATAATTGATGTCTCACTCAGGTGAGGCCAGAGAGGTCGTTCAGAAACATATTGAGAAACTGACTAGAAGCAAGTAGTGACTCAGGAAACCTAGAATAAACACTAACATCACATCTCTAATATATACATGATAATGCACGAAACCATGAGAGTTTAACCGATTAGCCTAAATGCAAGATCTGATCCCTTTTAGCACGTGACTAAAGAAACCCTACCATATGACCGGGGATGCACCAAGAACATATAAAGTCATGGTTTTGGAAGAATAATCCTTGATCATTCTTTTGAATCAATAATAAGTCCATGCCTAGTATCACATTAAATTCAACCATATCTAATAATATCAAATAAGACCAAGTGTCAAAATCCCTTATAATCATAGAATAAGAACTCACAAATGATCCAGTCCTAAAGAACAACCTACTTTGGTAGAGACAAATAGTGGATCAGGCAATGACTCACTATTTATACTCAAACAACAAGCATAGTAAAATGACACATACGAGAAAGTATAGCTTGGATAAAATAAACCCAAAGCTGGGAGATAGCACACATAGATAGTACCTATATAAATAGCATCAGAGGCCTTTACCTTCGGTGTACCTTGCATGACATAGAAATAACGATGATTAAATGCAACGTTGAGAAGCACCATGACCTAGAGCACCACCAACCTTACCCTAAGATGGAACTACCCTTGATGGTTGTCTTGGTATAGGACATGGCATATAAGGATTTTGAACCATAACATATTAATACCTGCCTGGAACAAACTCTATCCAACTGGCCCTTAGCGCCACACATATAATGCAGTCCCAACTTATAATGAATCTAATGGTCATTTTTTATGTTTTCATATTTTCTTACATTTTATAGCTTTCTTGTAGAGAAGCTAAGCTATTTAAGACTTATTGATATTGATGGTTTGGTCCGTAGGTTGTTCATTTGGTCATTATATCTATTTCTCTTTATTTGAGCCTTAAGTATTTAATTCATTGACTTTAGTCTACACACTATGTAAATGAATTCAAAACTAAACTTTTATAGTTCCGTTAGTTCCAAAACAGATATTTAGTTCTAAATAAACTTTTTCTTTGGGTATGGAGGCTCTGGTTATGAGTTTGTGCAATTTTGCGATTTTACATGTTTTATAGTTCATAAGTTGAGTTTGGGTGGTTATTTTATGATTGGAGCCTTAGATTGAAAATCTAAATATGTCATCAGTTAAAAAATACTTAATTTTGTTAGGTAGGTTATCTATTTGGAGTTTTGGTTAGGTAAGTTTTTTGTCTAGATTTGGGAAAATCGGGCTCATTTCTAGTACTCATTTGGAAAGTCATTTATTTTGGTATAAAGTTTTCATTGGCCAACATTTTTTGAAATGTCCTCATATTGGAATTTTATATTTGGTGTTGAGTCAGTAATTTAATTTCCATACAAGTATCTTATTTTGTTTGTGTTCATTGGTTTCTAAATGCATTTCGAGCCTTCTTTTGAAGATTGATTTCTAGTTGGTTTTACTGCCTTCAGCTCTTTCTGGTGGATGCCCTTTCCTTCTATACGATCGTGTGACTTATTCTATTTATTATGATTACAAACATAACCTATGTGATTATGTGATATCTCTTACCTGACATTCACGACCGCAATGCATAAGCCACACTATCCCAACGTGTGAGTCACACAGTTGCGATGGTCATTTTCCCTGTGGATGGTGATAACATAAAATACCTAGTCAGTAGTATAAAAACCTACAATTTCATGATTTTTAAGAAAATTATTCATCGTTTTCCACCTCAAACATTCAAAAACCTCTATTAAAATCCTTAGGGCTTTTCATGAGCTACTGGGTGATATTGAAAAATTGATATCTTTGACTAGTCTTCAATTATTGGTAAGTTTTCAATTTATTTTCTCAAAATTTCATCGAAGTATCACAAAATTCTTCATATGTGTTATTCACTTTACTTCATCTACTTTAACCTATTTATTTATTTTTCTTAGATATAAATTTATGTATGAGTTCCCCACGATCTGGGGAACATTTTGATACCTTTTATTGGGAGTTTTGATTTCTGGGCCCCTGTTTCCATATTGACCCATATTTTGACCCCAAATATTTTCTTTTATTTATATTTATCAATGGACTCAAATTGATGTGTAGCTTAATATGTTTCTATTTTCATGATCATTAGAGCTCGTTTCAACATTTTGGAGTATTTCAAGTAGTCTGGGCATCTTCTACTCAGTATTTGCGATCTTTTCTTTGAAGGATAAGTAGTTTATGACTTAGAAGCTTATATTGGGATTAAATGGTAAATAATTGTAGTAAGACATTGGTGGGATGGGATTTCTAGGTAGGTACCCATGACCCCTTTCTGCTTCTTTAGTTTGCCTCTTGGTTATGTTTGGTGTTGCATTTGGATTATAGTTACCGTGTGACCCTAGTTGTCTTGATTGACTCTGGACATAGATATTGGGTTATTGGAAAGTCTGTGAGTACCGAACATTTACTTGGATGGCTATGCTTATTGTAGCTATTGAGATTGTGTAGGGCCATTAGAACTTATTGTGATATTGTTGTGATTGAGCATATAATCATTATGAAAATGTTTTCTATTCATTAGCTTTTACAAGTTTATGGGTAAGATCCTAACGTCGCTGATTTTTAAACCTTCCAGATTCTTGTGATCCCATTTTTAGGATTATGAGCCTAGGATAGTATTTTTTGAAATATTTTACTAGTTTTAATGATAAAAAAAAGGCTAAATAAAGAGTTAACCACTGTGTTGAGTAATTGCTAGACTTTTTCATTGCTTGGTAATAGTTGTTGATTCCATTTCATATTTAGTCCCCATTGTGTTTGGGTGCAGTCATTGACATTGATTCTTATATAGACCTGTCAGAGGTTTGAATAAAATTTATGTTATTAAAGTACAATTTATGTTCATATAAGTACTAGTTACTTTATGAGTTATAGTACTCAGGTTGCAGCCTTCCATGGACCGTTCTGATCATGGCTTATGATTACCAAAGGAGGGGTGTATGGGGGAGAATAGGAATATGGGGGTGACATTCCATATGGTCCTACCTAGCTGGGCTTGCGGGTTTGAGTTAACAATATACAATTTTTCTTTACCATCATATCATCCCATAATAATACATATCTTTTTTATGGGTGTTGTTTGTTGCTTGTACTCTACGTCTGGATAGTTTGTCAGGGAGTTTACATTCATACTTATATTTTTAGTAATTATATTCATTTTAAGTGTACTACTACTGGTTGACTACATCTTTTTGGATCCTCGATAAGTTTCGTACTTGGGGGTAGAAGTTTTATTTGGATGGGTTCTTTCATGGCTTCTTCCTATGCCTTTTCTAATGGATGATCATGTTGTAGCTAGTATTTATTAATCCTATTATTGATAATACTGGTATACCTCTATTTTGGTTATTTTAAGGTATATCTCATTAGTTGAGCATGGACTCAAGTACATTCTTTCTTTGTTTACCAGAATCTTCTTGATTATAATTAGTTGTCTAGGATCTTGTTTGTTAGTTTTCTATGTTTGCAAACCTTGTTTTACTTCTATAACTTTTTTTTGTTATTTTCCTATTTATTAATTTTACTTCATATATCTCCCCTGTCGTCCTAAGATGCCTACTTGGTACCTATAGTTTTGGTACTCATACTATACTTTTGCATCTTCTGGTATATATTTGAATACAACTAGTTTACTCTGATTTTGTTGTTGTGCTTAGATCTTGTTGATGAGGTAGGTGATGGATTCTGGCATCCGGAGAATATCTTTTACCTTTCCCTTATATATATTTCTACTAATCACTTCTGAGCAGATGTTGTATTTTTGTTTTAGATATTGTACTCTTATTTAGAGGCTCTTGTATTGGAGATTAGGTTATGAGGATATGGTTAACTAGTTTTATAATTCCATTTATCCCTGCCCCTTATTTATATCATAGCTTCTGCATTTAGTCTACTAATCTTACTTTGCATGAAGTTTGTGTGGTCTCCTATGGTGGGATGTAGGTACTCCCATGTCTTGAAAAATTAGGTAGTGACACACCTATCTTCTCTGATTAGATGAACCTGAAGAAGAAGAATGAACAACATGACCCTTAGAACATGGGGTATCAACCCTCTGCTCCCATCCCATAGACTGGCCATCAAAACCCTAAGAACACTACCAAAATTCTATAGTGAGGCCTTAACAGGATTATTAGACTACCCCTGTTGCTGAAGCTGTGGTGGGATCCTACCCTATGAACCAGAACCCCTACCACTATTTCTCGAACCACTAAAGAGACCATGATGATGTGACCTCTTCTCCTCCCTAACTCTCATACTATGAGAAAGATCCTCCATAATATGAGCATGCCCAAGAATAGCCTGAAAGGATGATGTGATGGTAACTCAAACACATACAAAGAACCCTATTGGAGTCTAATAAACTCCTTTCGTACATGATCTTACTTAGTATAAGAAATATATGTCTCAAAAATATATCACGATATGAACTCCAAGATATAAGAGTAGAATTAGGTGACCAGGTTAGAAAATAATACCTCAACCACTCCTTTGCGAGGCCACCCATCTTATATACTTTATAATCAATACCATGAGACTCCAATAGACTAAGGTTATTTAACCCCTCCTGGTATCTATCAATGATATCCATTGGATAGTCTCCCGAAGTAAAGTGATTCTCAGAGGACCCAGCCTAAAAATCTACCATATTCCTTTTGATCAAAGCCAGACATGGACTGATGTGAGGAGACAAGCAGAACAACAAATAGAGGAGGCATTGATGGTGCTAAAGACTGATTGGATAGTGTTGGAGGTTCTTGAACAGGGAATGCTACGATAGTAGACGAAAGACAAAAACTATAGGATCTCAGTGCCAAAGGCACTCCTAAACCGTAAGTACTTGGTGGTGATTGGGCATTGATTGGGCATACCGATACTTAAGGAACCCAGGGCTAAAATATTTGCCCCAAATGTCGACTTATCCGACGTACTCAACAAATGTAACAAGAAACACCTCATCTCATGAGACAAGGATATAAATTATAAAGTCATAGGAGAAAATGAAACTATTATATTTACCTCTAGTGGATGCTAAATTGGCACAGGCTCGGTCTCAATATATATAGCTCTGATAGGAAAAACAACTCTAGTTGAAGTCATACCTTTGACATGCCCTGGACCTCGACCGTTAGATGATCGACTCCTAGCAGGTGATCTAACTATTGGAGCAACATGTGCATCATCTCCTACTCCTACCGAATATCATGTGCATGGCATATGTGAAAGAGGTAATAAGAACAAATGATATTTCAAAAGACAAACTACGATCAACACTTGATATAGAAATGAAATAGAATGAAATGCTAAAGATGTCACTGTAGCTTCCTGAAGATAGGATAAGAATGTCATCGTACCTGATCTATAGGAAATTACTAGACAATGGATCATGTACTGAGGATATCAACAAATAATGGGCTCTAGTACCAATTCATATAAACCCAATTTCTCAGGTCATGTGGGAACTTACATCCCACTTATACAAGATGATGGTGGGACTACAAACAACCAGATTCAGTTGGTTAATAAAG